>CAKNWU010240634.1:0-17408 GCA_932072015.1 Andricus quercustozae | reverse complement strand
TTGAACAACGTGGATGCAAGAGAGGGCTGGCAGGTTGCTGGGAGAACCTGTTAATAGGCATGTGTGTTACCCAAGACTCGATCAGGTATCGACGCAATTTGTCCATGGCTTGGATTAACTACCGTAAGGCATTCGATAACACGAATCATGAGCTACTTATTAAGCTCCTTGAGAGTCTGGAGATGCATTCAAAAATAGTGAGATGCATAAAAGAGCTTATGCTCTTGTGGCGGACAAGATTTGTCATAAAATCTGACCGATACTTTTCTCTATCTCCCTCTTGCCTCTATCTATTGTCCTCTGAGGCAACAGCTCTGGATACCTATATGGCCCGCCGAAAAGAAGAAAATATAAGGTTAACCACCTTTTATACATGGACGACCTTAATCTCTTTGCTTCCTCGAAAGAGGATCCTTGTGGACGACTGGACAAGTGTGCCTGCGTCCACCTACACCAAGGACGACTAGAAACTACACCATCGCGTGACGATCGGGATATTCAACTCATAGGCGGAAATACCATTCAACATCTTGGTTATAGAGAAACATAAACATATCTTGGAATACCGCAAGCGGAAACCCTAAATGTGCGTGTGCTAAAAACGGCCCTTGTAAAAAGATATCGCTAAATTCTCAGAAAAATTTGGGCTTCCGAATTATCTGGAAAGAATAAGATCCAGGCGACCAATATGCTGGCCGTTCCTATACTGCTCTACACATTTGGCGCTGTAAAATGGAACGTCGATGAGTTGAAGCAACTTGACCGAAGCACACGCAAGTTGATGACAATTCATTCAAGTCGTCATCTTAGACCTTCCGCACCTCGAATATACCTCCCTCGAGATAAAGGGGGTTGAGGCTTGCTAAGCTTGGAGTGTCTCCATCGAAGAACGGTTCTGGCAACAGCCTGCTCAGTTCTAAATAGCACAGATTCTCTTATGCGACTCGTACATCAACATGAAGTCGTCAATGCTGCGCCGTTTCTATACCGTGCTGCAAAGGATCTTGGCCTCCTATTTGATTCCAGCGACACTAAACATGGCCTAGCATCACTAACACCTTTTGTGCTCCAAAGTCGTCGTTTCCAACATGATCAGTGTAATATCTACTGGAATTTCTCATTCTCCGCCAATCAACGTATCAGTGCTGTGCAGCCTGATATTGTCCTCCAAGATCATTTACGTGATTGAATTCTCGGCACCAGCCGATGGTAATATCACGGCAAATGAGGAAGAAAAATGGGCGAAA
This sequence comes from Andricus quercustozae, assembly GCA_932072015.1. Lineage (NCBI taxonomy): Eukaryota > Metazoa > Arthropoda > Insecta > Hymenoptera > Cynipidae > Andricus > Andricus quercustozae. The sequence goes on along the minus strand of CAKNWU010240634.1, from coordinate 16,161 downwards.
TATCAAGCACTTTTTTCCGAGCTGAATAGGCTGTACCAAGGCTACAAAGTCCATCTTGTAGTTATCATAATCGGCTGTCTTGGTGGTATGAAAGCTTAATTTCTTATCCAACGCAACAAGATTCCGGCTTGCCAGCGTCAGGCTCATTCAATCGCGAACCGGATGCAAAAGGCTGTACTTCTGGGATCACTTCATCTGGTCCGTCAACACTGTTCCTCATAACATTCTACAAAGTTTGGTAGCTCTCAAAAAGTAACCAGAGGTGAAACCTTCATCTCCAACTGTCCTGTCTGCCGCGTAAGGTCATACGCGATTAGAGACCTGACTCCAAGGAACAGTGTTGCACGATGTTATTTCGCGTAAATTTTCCGCTCTTGCTTACCTTCTAGGACAGAAGGAGCAGAAGTGAATGAAGTACACGTTCCAGTTGCGTCGGGATTGGTTGCTGTAAGGAACCATGATCGTAGCTTCCGGAGCCTACAACTTCTCATATATGATAATAATATGTATAAATAATGTATTGCATGTATTTTTAACTGAAAAATAAGGATAAAGATCATTTCTTTCAAAAAATGACAGGCTTCATAATAGCTCAGTATCTCATAGCAGATAATGATCTCGTTCTGCAAGAAAAAAATATAAATGCAACGGACATTTGTAAAGACTCTAAAGTTCAACGTGGGTTGATCTGAACAAGAGCAGGAAAATATATGGCTACCTCTGTCAAGAAGCTGTTTGACGACATCGGTGCCACCTTGTGCAGCAGCCACACTGAGAACAGTTCTGCCCTCATTATCTATGCTGTCAACGTAGCAGCCCCAGAACAATAGAAGCGCAACGACGGACCCATGTCCCATACTCGCGGCCGCCCACAATGGAGTTCGTCCCGTGGCATCGCAGTGATCTACATCCGCTTCATACTCCAGCAACAACTCGCAAACGTCCCTGTGACCCTCGAAAGCAGCAACCAATAAGGGAGTCATCCCGTCTTTATCTTGATGGTCCACAGCTGCTCCTCTTTCCAAAAGTATCGTAACAACCTAAAACATAATAATATTATATAATCAAAATTCTAGATGATCGTTCTTCCAAAGATTTTTTGAAACTCCGCTGCGCGAGCAAGGTATTGATTTCACCCGAAACTTTTGTTCTAAAAGTAGGTGTCATAATCTACGTAAAAATTAGGAGGGTCAATAAGGCCGGTTTTTGGGCCATCTACTGATTGGTCTCAAAAGTGTTTTATTTTATTCATCTAACTAGGTCTCATAACCCCTTAATAGGATTTTTCCTGAAAGTCATTTGATTTCAAGAAATAGGCATTTGTAAGTTCGTATTTTACATGGGTTTTCGCACTTTCATTCAAATCATGCTGGATTTCACATTGTTAGTATTGCTCGCGCAAGATCGTACTTTGCCAAAAATTGCGCACATATATGCGTTACAACATATGTTAAAGCCATCATTTTTCTCGAGGTACTTAGCCTTTAAAATAAGGCTTATTTTTATACTCTATTAGGTCTGTGACCATAAAAAGAGTACAAATGTGCTGCTTTATCAGATTTACTAGCAATGATTTCTATAACATGATCGAAACAAACTTGGAGAGACGTGTTTCTAAGAAAAGGTATATTAGATTACGATCAATCAGAACTTATGGTCAATTAGAGGCTACGTACTCTGCAAGAGTTTTGTTCGTCAGAATCGGTTTGTTCATCTCAAGATGATTTTGCTTCTCCTTCATTTTCCGACCAACTCGATGCATCATTCAAATTACTTTCGAATTCACGTCAAGGTCTGCGAGTATTTTGTTGATATCTAGAGTAACCAAGATACCACAGAACACTGACAATGTGAGCGCAACATCCTACCACTCTTGCTCCACTTTTGTACTGGCAGTAACAACCACTTATCGGATTGGGTCCAGCATTAGTTTCTATCCATAGGTTATACACATTGGAAGATGTGTGAGCTTGCTTCAGCTGATACACTCCGAGTGTGATGTATCGCAACTCATCAAGCGAAGCCAATAGCAAAATTCTTTCAGCGATCAGATGATCATCGGGATTGTCATGTTGCCGCAAATTCTTGAAACAAAAGAGTCATCTATCAGTAATTCAGAATGAACGGGCATTAGATGATCTCAAAACTGCTTTTAATAGAACATTAACCATTCAGTCAAAGGTTTGCGATTAAATATTTTAGAACCAGGTAAGGGTAAGATTTCTAAAAATCCAGAATCTTCCAGTGAAGATGGAACTTGAGATTCTGACTGTAGGATAATCAAACTTTCAATAAGAAGATGTATGCTTTCCTAATCCAGATACATTGTCTGTCATCATGAGAATAATCGTATCAAAATCAAACCCTTTGCTGCATTGAGGGTTTACGTCGATACTGGTATTTTGATCGAAATGAGAAGCACAGCAGCTTCTCATTTCGATGATAATGGGTTTCTTAAGAAAGAGTCTCTTGCGTCAATTCAAGCCACCTCTGATTCAGATTCGATTTCTGAGCTTCTGAATGATTTGCGTGAAGTACATTCGACATAAGGTCGTTCTGTGCGTATGTGCTTAGCATTATTGTTGATCAAGTTGCTCACGGGTCTTTCCAATGCGATTTTATCAACTCTTTTTTGTATAGAAAAGCAGAGAGTTGGCAGAGGAAATACGACAGCAAGGACAGTTCTGATGTCGTCCTTTGTTCCTCATCATCTTGGTATAGATCGCATATCTCCCGAGTCAGTCATTAAGGACCATACTACGTCAACGGCAAAAAGGCTATTCGAAAGTGGACAAGATGTATGTATCCTTGTGTCTGATGATACATACATTTTTATCCAAAGGAGAAGCAGTTACTCGTCTCAAAGACAGACTTATTCTATTCATAAAGGAAGGAATCTGGTCAAACCGATGATGTTAGTAACGACGACAGGATATATAGTGGATGTTTTCGGTCCGTATTTTGCTGATGGCAAAAGCAACGACGCTAGAATCTTTGGCAGTCTGTTCAAACAAGACTCAATGAAACTGCGTGAATAAATGCCCTCAAACTCTGTTAACATTGTCGATCGCGGTTTTTGAGACTCTCTGAAGTTCTTAGAAGATCTTGGATTCGTTTCCAAAATGCCTCATTTTCTCCGAGTGATGTTTTTCTAAATAGTCAAATCCCGTACATAGGGCGATACATCACACTCGGAGTGTATCAGCTGAAGCAAGCTCTTATCGTATACCAAGGAACATTTAACGAATGATGGAATGTCTATATCTTCCAGTGTGTATAACTTATCGCTAGAAACTAATGCCGGACCCAATCCGATAAGTGGTTGTTACTGCTAGTGCAAAAGTGGTGCAAGAGTGATTGGATTTTGGTTACTCTTGACATCAACAAAACGCTCGCAAACCTTCACGTGAATTCAAAAGTCATTTGAATGATGCATCGAGTTGGTCGGAAAATGAAGGAGAAGCAACATCATCTTGAGATGAACAAACCGATTCTGACGAACAAAACTCTTGCAGAGTACGTAGCCTCTAATTGACCATAAGTTCTGATTGATCGTAATCTAATATACCTTTTCTTAGAAACACGTCTCTCCAAGTTTGTTTCGATCATGTTATATAAATTATTGCTAGTAAATCTGATAAAGCAGCACGTTTGTACTCGTTTTATGGTCACAGACCTAATAGAGTATAAAAATAAGTCTTATCTTAAAGGTTAAGTACCTCCCCTCGTGAAAAGAAAGACCAACTTAAGACTACAGTATAGGCAGGTATAGGACTGTCTGAAAGTGATCTGAAAGTGATCTTTTCTGGTCCCTAGAAGACCACGGTCCTTTTGTCCCAGCCAGCAGTTTCAACTTCTGTCTGTTGATACAGACAGCTATCCTTATTTCAGAGAGAGAAAGTCGTGTCTATTTCAGTGCCCTAAAAATGTTGCAGGTATAGGCTGAAGGGTACAGACCAGAAAAAGACCGAACGTGGTTTTAAACTGATTTTAGAGTGGTTTGTAGTTGATCTTTCTTTTCACGAGGGTCGAGAACATATGTTGTAACGCACATATGTGCGTAATTCTTGGCAAAGTACGATCTTGCGCGAGCAATACTAACAATGTGAAATCCAGCATGATTTGAATGAAAGTGCGAAAACCCATATAAAATACGAAATTACAAATGCCTATTTCTTGAAATCAAATATTTTTCAGGAAAAATCCTATTAGGGGGTTATGAGACCTAGCTAGATAAATAAATGAATAGTAATTACACATTTGCAAATATTCTTAATTGAAGATTTCAAACTAAATAATTTCAAAATTGAACATTTTTGAATATTACTAAAAATACCTTTTTTGCCCTTCAATGAATTAGTTAATACCAAGAAAAACTAAAGTTCAAGCGGGCTCATCTTCATGAGGTATAATTTAAGTATCGTATTAGGTGGATTCCACGCTAGACCCGCACATAGCAGACACTCGCATCATTGAGTTTTTAATTTTTTTGCTACTTATTTGTCTTAATCTGATGAATTGAGACTAAATTCAAGATTCTAAAGAGAAAATGAAGTTTAAACAGATAATTACTTTTGCGTAGCCGTGATTGGAAGGGACGCATAATGCGGCGACACTTAGAGCTGTTCTGCCATCACTGTCGGCGTGATCGATTTTCGCTCCAAACTCGAGAAGATGTTCGACGATCTCGCTGTGTCCCATGTAAGCTGCTGCGATCAAGGCTGTTCTTCCCTCATCGTCAGTTCTGTTAACGTCAGCACCGTGCTGCAAGAGTGCCTTAACAATGTCCTCGTGTCCTCCCCAGGCCGCCGCCCTTAAAGCCGTTCGCTGATCCCAATCTGCGCAGTCTACCTTCGCCCCATGTTCCAAAAGCTGCTCAACCACCTAATAACATTCAGGATACATATTCAAAACAGTGTGCCGTGTCCCTCTCATGCAACGTAGCAAGTTTAAGATTTACGGTATTATATAAGTTTGACTTGGCATAGTCGAGTGCAATCTGTGGCGGAATTTTGCAGAACGTACTTATGATGATTTAGGGTGGTCCAAAAAATCGACTTTTGAAGAAAGCGCATCTCCCCCTCCACCCAATTTGTAAGGTTTCAGGAAAAATGTTCACCCCAGTTTCATCCAAATCGATTAATATTAAGACGAGGTACATTGGTCCTTAAATTCCCCTAATTTCCCATTGACACACATGAAAGATGTTTTTTCCTTTATTTGACATAAATTGTTGGTATTCAAAGAACAACGTCTCAACTCTTTTTGATAAAAAAATTAAATTTTTTTTTAAAATTCCAATTTGTTAAGATTTTTTTCCTGATTTGATCTGAGTGATTATATATACATATGTATGTTGTATTCAGCAATAAGCGACTTAGTTAACGAAATTTTTACAAAACAACTCGGGTTTTCTGACTCTATTTTAGAGAAAATTACAAGTCGATTATTTAAACATGGGGAAAATGTTTGAATCAAAGTTAGTGTTCTTGACGATGACTCATTTGTCCAACTAATCGTGAAAAAGTACCTCTTAATGTGGTCATGGCCAACAAATTTAAACAAATGGAAATAGTTTAAACAATTGTAAAATAGTTAACAAAATATTATAAAGATATCCAATGTCTATAAATAACAATCTGCTTTTTAAAAAAACTAAAAAATAGTGCTTACGTGTGTCATTTTTTAGGGCACCATAAGGGGGTGTCAAAATTCAATTCCAATTAATCAGTATGCTAATTTTATACCCAGAACCGTAAATCGTATTTTTCCAAAAACAAACATTTTCCCTTACAGTACCGGCCAGAATTGTAGCCCGTTAAAAAATCGTATTAACAACATGCCTCTCTTTTTTCGTGGTTATCTCAGCAAAATTATGTTACAAATATTTTAAAAAAAGAACCGCTAGAAAGCTTATTGAATTTCTCGTCGACTGAGCCCCACTTGAAGTTTTTGCAATAAATAGGGGCCGAGATAGCATGTGAGAAAGACCGAACTATTCTCTGTTTCTGATCAATTTTCGATTCTCAACTTCCACTGCCGTTTCCTATGCGTTAATTAAAAGATGGAAGTTAGACTGCCGCTCGACGAACCGATTTTCGTCTTGGTCACGCTTCTACATTTTTCATAATTAAAGAACCAGGAAATATTTTATTTATCTTGGTCTTATTTAGATCTCGGCCCCTGTTTGTCAAAAAACTTCAAGTAGGGATCGATCGACGCAGAATTTAATAAGCTTTTTTACAAGTTTTTTAAAAATCTTACTTCTTTCGTGCTGAGATAACTACGAAAAGAGAGAGGCATGTTTTTAATATATTTTTGTTTAGTGGACTGACTGATATTAACCGATTTGGACGATACTTTGGGGATTTTGTTGTTGCGGAAAAAATAAAAATGGGGGGGGGGTCGTTGCCTTCCACAAGATAAATCATCAACTTTTGATATTATCTCTTTGCTTTTTTAAAAAGCGTTCCCTAATTATTTATCTATAATAATAGTAAATATAAACACTCCAATATTTCTAGGGATGATTATTCAGAAAAAGTATTTTATTAACCCGAAGCATCAAACCTACAAAAATAAAAAGTTTAAATAGTTAGAGCTCTCTTCAATTCTGTAAACTTATGTAATTTTAGTTTGAAACCATTTAACTGACAATCAGGATAAAATGTAATTTTTAGTAATATTTTTTATTCATTTATAGACACAGTCCCCGCAGTCCAAATTTTATTTTAGTTGCTAATCGAATTAGAACTTTATTAGGGGGTTTACAATGTTTTAATTATAAAGTTTTTATTATTAGTAGTTCTGAAAGCACCTGCGTATGTCCACCCCAAGCAGCAGCTCTCAAAGCTGTCCACCCATCACAATCCGCATGATCGGCAGAAGCTCCTCCAGCCAAAAGAACCCTAACTACATCCGCATAACCGTGTCTCGCTGCCAGATTTAAAGGCGTTTGTCCATGCCGGTCAGTAGCTTCCAATTTCGCCTGTTTTAATAATATTAGAAAGATTTGTCTGCATTAAAAAAAGCGTTTTTATGATCTTTAAAGAAAAATTATTCTTAATAAAATAATTCGATATTAATGTTTTTAAAGTGAAAACGAATTTTATTTGTTCAGTAAAATGTAGTTATTTTTACCTGGGGACAGGCAGCCAAAGCCAATTCCAACAATGATGCATTTCCATCTGCAGCTAGTGTGTGTAAAACAGTCCGTCCACATGAATCTGCTTGATTGATGTCTCCACTTTCCCCAAGAAGTTCTGTCAAAGGTTCGCCAGGAGATTCGTCCATGGGGCTCACATCTTGTGAGACCTTTGTTGCGAAAGAAAAAAAAAAGAATGATAACATTTGCTACTTCTATTTCACATCTTTAGTTACAAATCTTCACCTGGTACATAAGTACAAGTTTTTATGTAACGCGAGTATGGATTCTTCGTTTTCGGCATGGCTTGGAGCAACATAGTATGTTTTTGTCGGTGGTGGGGTACTTTACCGGCCGCCAGCCGTAAAAGTGCACCTTGATGGCCGCGGGAAATGCGCGCGTATGTGCGTTCGTTACTTCGACTTACGCGCACTGTTGTTCTGCGCGGTACTTGTCCCTTTAAACAAACCTCAAAACTGAGACGTAATTTTATGAGAAAACTCGGAAACCATACTCTTATTACATGAAATATTGTCTGTCAAGGCAGCGTAGTCTTTTTACGGTCTCGCGTGATTACAAAAATTCAAGCTCGACCATAAAAAAACTACTTCGCTCCCTTGGGACACAATATACTATTGTTCCAATGTATAATTGAAAGATTCTAATACTTATTCTTTATCATGTTTCATAGAATCTGCATGAAGATGTTATGTCTACTGAATCGCGAATTTCAATACAAATTCAACTTTAACTAATTCTTTTTTGGTGCGGATCCTATAGGTCTAATAACGCGATTTATAATCAATAGCGAATACATTGTTAAACAGAACTGACTTTTATACTTTATCTTTTCTCTACTGGGAAAAATAATGTGCAATTGTGCACTAAATGATTAATACATACATATATACGTACATAAATGCAGATAATGCTTCAAAAAATAAATTTAAATCCTAGTGATAACCTTTTCATGAATGGTTTTGTCTCGAACAATAGCGGAAACTTGACAAGTTGATTTATTGAGTTTGTTTAGATGAATCACTTAGAGCTAGCAAAATATTGAATCGAGGATGATTTTTTCCTTTACATAGACTTATTTCGAAATATTTATACCTTTGGCAAGGTGGTCAGTCACTGGGCCCGAAAACCGAAAATGACCGAGGTTTTTATTTTATTCTTAACACTAGAAGTACCGAGCAGGGTCAATAATTGTCCCCTTTCGATTTTTAAAGTGGTAAAACTCCGAAGCGGTTGCTTGCAGAGAGATGGCGTTTTGGGACTTTAAATTATTTATAAAAAGGAGTGTTTGAGCATTTTTTCGGAAATATTGGATGCGCACTTAAAAAAAAATGCAGAAATCATTAAAAAATCATCAGAAAATACTGGTACTTCTAGTGTTAATATAAAAACCTATACAATCATTTTAAATTTTCCTTGAAATCACATGCAGTTATGCGAACTTGGAATATTTCTTAGGGGAGAAGCGGTTAACGCGGCGCGACAGGAAATACGGCCCGGTCGCTTTTGTAAAAATATGCGTATTATGAACGAGTGAGGTTAGGTTCAGTATATGAATTTATTAATGTAATGAAAAATAGTGTAAAAATTAGTTTGATTAAGATAATTGTTTAATTTATATCGCGAAAAGTTTGTTTTTGGTGTTTCTTATCTATTATGACAATACTGATCGTCTGACTTTTCCGAAGGATGTCCTGTGTCACAAATGGTTAAGTTAGTTAACATCTGAAAAAAGGCTTATTTCAGCACTATACACAAGCGTGTAATGTGGCGCGGACGGCCATTTTAATGGTAAAATGTCGAAATGTTGGATATTGCATGTTAGGGTTACCATCTATCTTGCAGCCTTCAGTCAGCAGTTTGTTCGTCGTGAGAGGGATAGGGGAGGGTGGTATAAGGTTGTCAAAATAGTTTTTAACGATATATATTTTTTTGTTATCGTAATTCTGTTATCATGTTTTTTATCAGATAAATTTCATTAAAGGCTGTCATGACAAACTTTATTTTTATAAATATTTATGATGAATTTTGGAACTGATCAAAAGGATCATGGCTCCCTTATCTAGGGAACTTCAAAAATTATGATATTAATCAAAACAACATCCCCAAAAGTTTCCATTTCCGAAGAAAAAAAGTCCCTAATTTTTTTTTCGAAACTCGAATATTAACACGTGCCACCGGGCACTTCAAAATCCCATTTAATTAACATGGGGAAATTTTTGATTTTCGAAAAATTGAACTCATGTTCCAGGGTTTAATCGAAACGTGCCAAGTTTTGTAGATATTGAAGAGGAGTACCTATGAAATAAAACCATACTAATAACTTTCGTTTTTAACCCACCCTTACCCCCACCACAGCACCCCAAATATGACCCAAACATAAAAAAACTACATTTTAACGTATTATTGCTACTTTTCAGCAATTTCCGTCGTCTTTTTCATACAAATAATTACTAATGGACAATTTAAATATTTCTCATGACTCTTTAAACCATTTTTGATTGTTTAAACAAATGTAACTTCTTTAAACAATTATTTATTCCCAAAAAATGTAAAAAATAATCGTATTTTCTGATTGAAATGTAATAGTTTGGCATTGTTTGGAGAAGTAAATTTTCCAAAAAACATTATGTCATTATTTAAACAGTTACTTATTTTTTATTCGCACATTTATAAAAATTGACCCAGAGATGTCCAGTTTTTTCTCAAATTGGTATCCTATGCTACCTTTTGTTGAATAATTATGTAATTTTGATACATATCTTTTAATATTTAATAAATTTCTATTTGTTTAAACAATATTGATTTTCTTAAGCAGTTTTTTTTTATAACTAAAAAAATGAAAAATAATAAAATACATATAATTATTTTTCTGACTGTATAGTGTATAGAAAGAATATATTAACCATTTTTTAATTGTTTAAGCAAATCTAATTTGTTTAAACAATAATTTTTCCAACAATATTTTTGAAATCGTATATTCTGAATTAAACATAATACTGAATGATTTCGAGGAGTAGTAAATTCTGTTAAAAACGTCATGTCATTGTTTAAACAATTTTTTTTCGTTCAAGCAGTTTTCTATTAAAAAACGTGGATCAATAATATAAAATATTACACATAGAATGATTTTCGTAAATATAGTTTTTGTGTCTTCCAATATGTCAGATTGATATTCATGAGACTTTCAAATGCTATAATGAAATATAATCTAAATCCATTTTATATGAATTCTAAGTACAACGCTGATCACAAAATATTATTTTTGGCTCGAACACAATGTTTTCTTTCTGATATCTGGAAACTGATTTCTATAATTTTATACTACTTCCATTAAATACTGTTTTTGGTTTACCAATAAATTGCTCCGTAGGGATTGGTACAATCACCTCCATTTTTAAAAGGTCTTCGAGCAGCAAATTTGAAACAAATTTAACGCTGCATGTGTGAATTACAAAAATAACTTGAAAACAGTCTTATAAATAATCGTATAAAGCTACAACGAAAATAAGCGACATGTTTTAATATTTATAACGAGTATGAAAATGTAAAAAAAGCAATCTGTTGAAACTTGAATCATAATTTGTATGAGTGAATGTGCTTTTTATAATATAATTATGACAAAGATTGTAAAAATATGAATAAAGCAATAATAAACACACTTTTATCATTCAAATTTTATTATGACTTTTCTGATTTATTTAATAATGCGCCAAAAAAGATGCAAACCATCCATACTCAATTTGAAGTAAATTAAAAAAAAAACAATAATTAATTGTATAAACAATAACATCAAGTTCTTAGCAGTATTTATTACTCCTCGAAATCATTCAATATTATGTTTAATTCAGAAAATTCGATTTTAAAAGTATGTTTGGAAAAGTAATTGTTTAAAGAAATTATATTTGTTTACTTCTGCAAACAATGACAAACTATTACATTTCAATCAGAAAATACGATTATTTTTTACATTTTTTGGGAATAAATAATTGTTTAAATAAGATAATTTTTTTTTAAAAATTACAAATTGTTTAAGGAGCCATGAGAAATATTTAAATTGTTCATTAGTAATTATTTGTATGAAAAAGACGACGGAAATTGCTCAAAAGTAACAATAATAAGTAAAAAGGTAGTCCTCTTCAATCTCTAAAAAAGTTGGCACGTTCCAATCAAACCCTGAAGTATGTGTACACTGACTTCAAGTGATTTCAGTGTCTTCGTGTGAATTCAAGTGACTTCAGCGAAGGTGTACACCTGACTTCGCGAGTTGTTATCCACCGGCTTCAAATGAATATTCAAAACAAATTTTTTTTTTGTCATGGCATGTCCGCTGAGTCTTCACTCACTTCGGCTGGCAGCCAGCTTGAAAACGTTTGCGCCGCTTAATTCGACGCAAACCGGCCTAGGTGGCAACCCTATTGCATGTTCATAGCTTAGGATGCTAATCACTTCCAAGATATTACCTCTAATTGTATTTTGAAAACTGCAAATGAATAAAGATATCTGATTCTACTGAAATTGTGCATTCGATTGTTAGCAAATTATTTTTAATTTGCAAACAGAGAAAATTAATATTGCGCTCCGTATTACCCAAAACGTAGGGTAAGTTGATGTATGTGGTCAATTAAATTTTTCATCTGAATAAAAAAAAAGCTAAGCTATAGATCCACGTGTTACATATTTTTCCATTAGATTATCGATTCTATTTTTCTTTTTGTCGATATATATATATATATGTGTGTGTGTGTGTGTATATTATATTACACGCGCCGCAATACCCGCTTCTCCACTAATTTAAAGTAATTCAGAGTTGAAATATTAATTCTAAAATCGTTTAATTTTTAAGGTATCAAAATTAAAGTTATTAAATGTTGAAGGCTTCCATTTAAAAATTTCAATTTTTATGTCTGTAATTCAAAATTGTTCGATACAAAATGAAATTGTTGGATTTAAATATTTATTTTTCTCTTACTAGTGTCTCACTTTTTCATATTTTGAAGAACTTTTATGCACTTTTTCGAATATTTTATTATCCTTAAATTGTTAATTTCTAGTAACGATTAAGCTTCTCATCAACACAGTCGTTCTTAGCAAATAGAAGAATGTGATTAAACGAAGTAATATTACGGTCAAATTTTGGCTCTAGTTACCTGACTAGAGGAAACGACTTCCTTACTGGCTTCATCTTCGCCCGTTTTTTCGGAGGTTTTTGCTCCAGCATCTATCAAAAGCCTAAGTAGTTTGGTATCTTGCCTAGGCCAAAGTATGCAATCCGAGCTGTCGAGGTAGCACTCTTGAACCGGTGCACCACTTCCGATCATCCATAGAACTTGAAGGGTGTGTACGTCCAGGGCGCAATTGGAGGTCCCGACTGTGGGCATCGCTCGCTGAAGATGCTGTCCCAAAACGCAAATTTCGTCAGCGCTTAACTGATCAGCCCGTAGAGTGTAATAAACAGCGAGCATTGCATGCCCTTCCATCGCTGAACACAGGTACTTCTGCGTGCAATGTTTCACGTCGAGGAGCCACTCGGCAAAGCTGTGATGGAATAGCATCAGCGCTCCAGCTCTCGAAACCGAAATGACCTGTGATAAAATAATAGAAAAATAACATTTTTAGGAATTTTATTGATCCATACTTCGATTAAATTAAATTATCAATACAAAATTGCATTACTAACTCTCCTGAGTAGATGTAACCGTCGATTGAAGTCCTCCTGAGTAATACTGCTGTCAGCGGTCTTAACACACTCATAGAGTGTTTCCTGGGTGATTGGGAGTTTAGCGGCCAATATAACGTTCAGTAAAGATTGCACCTTTGCAAACTGCTTTCTACTAAAGAGCCTCTGACATAACCACAAGTAAAGTCCATTTAGTGTTCCCGGTATTTCCCTGACTTCTCTCAGCACGACGAAATTCTCGGAGACACCATCAAGGACCTTCTCCAAGTACAGAAAGCATCCATTGCTCTTAATATGCAATTGATTCAGCATCTCCGCCGTGTCCCTAGATATATGTTGCCTAAGTGTATCCTCCTGGTCAAGCCTTGCCAAAATATACTGCTGCACATCCCTGACAACTTGTGACTTCCTCAAGTCATCTAGGGATATCTTTCTGAATCCGGTGAACATTCTTGAGATAGTTTTGCTCTGCCTCCTTGCAGTGCAAACTAAGAGAAGCCATTGAGGGAATAAATGATGGTGATTCGCAAGGAGCTCAGCGATAGTTCTACTCACGCCATCATTGTCTCTCCTCGAGTCTCTTGTTCCAGACTGAGGTGGACTTAAGACCTGGCCTTCATCAATCGAGTCGACCAGTAGGAAAAGGCAATTTTTGGGTGGCTCAACTTCCAATAAAGGGAATAGAAGAGCCTTCTTCAGGGCGTCGTCTGGATCCCTATCAACAACATCTGGTTGCAGTGCAGCCTGAATTTCAGGATCAGTCCTCAGTTTCTCAGCATAGGCTTCGACTACTGATTCTCTCCAGGACAGTGGAGCTGAAGAGGTCGTTGTGGTACTATGAGTTGGGGAGTTCGGTGATGACAAATGGATTCCCTCTGTGCTAGCTTGCAAAAGTTGCGCCACCATCGACCTCACAAACTGAGCTGGCGAGAGAGAAACTTCGCTCCTCGCTTGGCAGAAATGCCTGGCTAATAGTCTCCTGTTTAGAGACCTCTGGTGTCTTCCACTGGCTCCCTGAGATGGCCAAGCTAATTCGGCACAGAGAGCAGTTTTTCCACTTCCTGGACCTCCCACGATTAGAGCTCCACAGGTTTTAGAAGCGGGTCTTTGTTCTAAGCAGTGGGAGAGCTTCGTGAAGGCCCACTCCCTACAGAAGAATCGCTTCTTTTCTATCACAGGCGCTGCCATTTTTCCTATTTTGTATATCTTATCTTCTTTGAATCAGATGGGTTGTTATACCCTCGTTGTTTACGTGAACGGGCCGAGATAAAGAGAATTTGAGTGATTTGTTGGATAATGATTGTTAAGCGACGACGACGATGGTGGCAGACTTCTCGATTAAAAAGATGTCTTTTGAGCTCACCACCAAGTTATTTTTACGAACCGTTACCAAAGATACGTCGATCGGAGCCCCGGGGGGCTCTGCAGCTTCCTCCGCCTCCATTCAGAACTCTCATTGCCTGGTTGCGGCAAACCTGTGAGATCCGTTTCCTGAATGCATCCTAGCTGAAACATAACGATAAATGCTTAGTTAGTGTGGGTACATCACCTTGCAGAGGTGATTTCTCATGACAGTATGAACAGGAGGAACTAAATTTTTCTGAAATAGTCCAGGACGAGAAACTCACCAAGGAAATGAAACGTGCCTTTCAGGTTGTACACGTAGTGCCTTTTCAGGGATTTCAAGATGTGTGAGTTTGCAAGCCGTCAAGAGCAAATTAGTATGTATGAATAGAAAAAATATAAAGAATTAATTCAAGTAAAAGAGGAGGTGCAGTAATGGCTGTTTATAGGCCCAGAAACAGAATATAATTTTATTTAAGGAAATTAAGAACTGAAAAAGGTTTGAAACAGCTAGTCCTAAATTTGTACACTTAAAAGACATTTTTTGACCCACGAAACATGTAAATAAAATAATTTTTTCAAGAGATGATAAATGAAATCTCTTTTACAGTTTTAATTCTTCATCTTGTCAAAAAATTGTTTCATTTAAATGTTGCTTGCACAAAAAAATTATTTTTAAGTTAACCAATTGAGGGCAAACTGGTTCAAATCATTTTGAGATATTTCCACCGAAAAAATTATTTTTTGCAGCACACACCTCAAAAGTGGGGACTTCCATGCCTCTAAATGATTTTCAAAATTCTTTAATCTAGCAGGCTGTGTGAGAATAATATGGACGCATGGGCAGTTTGAAACACGCCTATTTTGCGAATAGACGCGCATGTACACTTTCGAGATAAGCAACTTTACACAACGGTAAAATAAAAATATTCTTATAAATCGTTGAACAAAAACTATACACTTATGTTTAAAGCCATCGTAAGGGATCGGAAATTTGGTAAAAAAGGATAAGGAGACATTAACTAAATGCAACCAATAGCGTGTGATACACGTGAGTACAGGCAATTGCTTCTCGTTTAATTGCAGCATATGCCTTCAGCTCTTCGCACTCGTCAGAAATCGTCTATTTTGCGCGCCTCTACCAGCAATAGCTATTCTATATTTGTGCAATAACTTGTTTGATTAAAATTGTTTGAGTCACTGTACTGTAATATACATTTTTCGAAATTTTAAACGTGTATTGTTAACTTGCGAGAAATAAATATTTAACTATTTGAGGAAATTGAATCCAACAGTGCTGCCACGCACAGGAATATCATTTCTGCGAAGATTAATCAGACACTTTACCACTCGAGGCAAGTGAAATTAGTGATTTAGGTTGTGATAATTTCACCACTATGCTTAATCGTGATTAGTCTATTTTGATATTATTTAATTCCATAGAATTATAAAAATTCTTCGGTTCTTCTATGTCGGGCTATTGCATATTTAACCAAAATTTAAATATCTTTGATTATATGAATAAAAATATCAGAAGTGTTTAGTACAATAACACTTATCGATATTTTTCTTCTAATATTAAAAAGTACGAAAATTTAGCACTCACAATTCAAAAGCTTTAACTGTGAAATAGTAGAAGTCCTAACTGTTTATGTTTTAAAATATCTATATTTTAAAACTTTAAATATCATGAGGCTTCCATGATATTGATAAATATAAATTCCATTTTTATAAATTAATTCTAGGGAAGGAATGTTAATATCAAGAAATAAGGAACCTCCTAGAACACTCATTAATATTTTTAATTTAATATATCGTTGAATCTACGATTAATTCAACTTCTTCCTCGTGCTGCGTTAATAATTGTCCGTGACTGCAGAGAGGTGGACAGGCGAAATTACGAGATCCATTACGCAAAAGCCAGAGTATAATGATAAACCAGTTCCGCTAAAGAGAGAGATGCTTTAAAGATAAC
>CAKNWU010240563.1:0-16019 GCA_932072015.1 Andricus quercustozae | reverse complement strand
AAAATAGCAGTTTTATGTAAAATTCATGTTGAAGACGGTATTTTTTGGAATTTTTCCAAAATTAATTATTTTTATTCGATAAGTGATATATTTTCAAGTATTTTTAAACTAATTTTTAATTGTTCAAACCATTTTTTTCAGTAAATAGTGAAAAGGTACTATTTTTCGTGATAAATTATACAGTTGATGAATATCAAGTGTAATATTTCTTGTTAAACATTATGGTAATTATTTAAACAATCTTCATTTATCTAAACAATTTTTTTTCAAGTAAACCGTTAATCAATACAGTAATAAATTGTTAACGGTATTTGGCAATTATTTAAATAATTTTCATTTGTTTAACAAATTTGTTTTCCTTGTAAATCTTGAAAAGTCACTACAGTTTGGAATTGATAACGCAGTTAATGAATAGTAAAAATGATACTTTTTGTAAAAGACAACTTGCAAATGGTTTAAACAATTTGTTTCCCCTCTGTATCTTGGAAACTTACTATTTTCTGAAGTTTACTACGCAGTTAATGAATGTTAGGAGTTATATTTTTTATGAAAGACAGTTTGCAATTATTTGAACAATTAAAATTATTCACTCGCGCCTTTTCATAGGAAAGGTGGAGAAAATTCTAGTTTTTTCGAATCCCTTACACTGTGTCGCTTATTATTCAGTATTTTCTTATCTCAGAACTTATATCATATTTTTTTAAATAATAATCATTTTTTGTAACAATTTGTCTCAGTTGGGTTATGGATATACGTTGTAATATAGGAAAATACTGATTAATAAGCGACGTTATGTAAAAGATACGAAAAAAAACTAGAATTTTCTCCACCTTTCTTATGAAAAAGATCGAGTGATATTAATTGTTTAAATAACTACAAACTGTGTTCAACAAAAAATATCATTCTCAACATTTATTCACTGAGTCATTAATTTAGTTAAGAAAATAATAACTTTTCACGATTTACTGGAAACAAGTATTGTTTAAAAAAAAATAATTGTTCAAATAATTTAAATTAGTTAGAAAATACTTTAAAACTTGTCATTTATCAAATAAAAATAATTAATTTCGAAAAAATTCAAAAAAATAGCAACTTTAGCATGAATTTGACATAAAACTGCTATTTTGTATTTTTTGGGGGATTTTCTGGGGTCAATTTCAAAATCCCGGAGAGTATGGGATTCAATTTAGCTATTTGGCTCGCAAGTTCCATTTACAAAAACAAATTGTGTTTCATTGTACTTTTGGTCAAAATAATGGTTCACTATTTCATAAATATCAACACGATTTTTGACGTTGTTAAATTCCAATATTTTCTGAATGTAGTTCATGTAGTTCGGGCTCGGAAAATTTCCTAAAAAGATTTGGACCAATTATGACCATTTTTTTGGTACGAGGACCTTTTGAAACACTTATTTTAAGAGATACAAATTTTAGTTGACATTTAACCCGAGAACAACAACGTATGGGTGGAATCCCACCCAATCTGTGATTAATTGAAGCTGCGCATGCGTGAATATTTCTTATCACCTTCTCCTTCCCAGTACCCTCAAATCCAGTCTTGTTCTAGCCTTTGCAGGTGCGGAAGGACAGGAAAGGCTATTTATTCATTTTGCGAAAAATGTGGTAAATGTTTACATGGTGAGCATAACAAAGTGATTTGCTATGGCTGCCTGAATGCTGATGATCTTTAAGAATAATTCGATTGAGCAATATGATTACTACTTTTTTTACAAAAATTTGTTTCCCACAAAATTAAAATTTTGTATACCTGTTTGATTTTGATTTTGAAGAGTTTTTTCCCAAAAAAGTTTTGTATTTGATTTTGTTATTTCATGAAAAAAGTTGTTTCTAGTATTATTTGTCACCAAGCATGATTTGTAATGAAAATTTTCATTGAAAAACAATATTTTATTACTCTGAAATAGATTCCCAAACATGTCTCCAGTTCACAATTTCAAATTCATCACAAATAACAGGAAATATTAACTTGGGTTGGATCCCACCCCACGTCGTTAGTAGTGTTCTGAGAGTTTACGTTGTTGTTCTTGGGCTAGTATTATTTGTTACCAAGCATTATTTGCAATAACAATTTTCATTGAAAAATAATATTTTATTACTCTGAAATGGATTCCCAACCATCTCTCCCGTCCAGAATTTCAAATTCATCACGAATAACAGGAAATCTTAACTTGGGTTGGATCCCGCCACACGTTGGTAGTAGTGTTCTGAAAGTTCACGTTGTTGTTCTTGGGTTAAAAAGAAATCAAACTACATTTTTTAAAGATTTTTAACCGAATTTGATTCGTAAGGTAATACCTAAAATTCTTTCATTATTTAAAGTTTAAAGTATTATTCACTTTGAGTGCTTTCAAGGTCCGCTAGCGACTCCAAGTTAGGATTTGGTATGCGGAAGCATAAATTTAAAAAAATGGGTACTTTTGTTTATTGCTAATTTCTACTTACAAATTACGAAATATAGTAATTTTAATAAAGTAATTAAATATTATTACCGAACAAAATCGGACTAAAAGAAAATCTTCCAGCCTAGGGGTCTTACAAACCAAAATTTCCCTATTTCTCTTATTTTTTATACTTTTGAACTACTGATATCAAAAAAATAAAACTATAGCATAGTCAATTTTATTTCTTATCTCAATGATATGTATAAAGAGCTTCAATTTGAGCCATTCTCGAGGGAAATCGAGCTAAAACAAAAGCTTCCGGCATAGGGGTTTAAAAACAAATTTTTCCCATTTTTCTTATTTTATAACCACTGATATCAAAAAAGGGAACTGTAACATAACAATTTAAATTGTTTTATTTCAATTCTAAATGTCAAGTGCTTCAATTCGAATTATCCTCGAAGAAAATCGGACTAAAAGAAAAGAGTCGCTGGCACTAGATTATAAGGGTTTCCTACGAAACTCTGAAAATTATGTTTTTTTACTGAAGGGATTGTTTTCTAAAAGCTCTCAGTTGGAAAGCTTTTACGTTTAAGGCATTTTGAGATTCTCAAAGTTAAAATATCCAGTTTCAGAACTTATGGGTTAAAGGTAGTTAAATTATAAACCTTAGAACTTATTTCGGGATTTTAATTTGAAGGCATAGGACTATGGAACAAAGATGTTAATAGAAAAATGCTTAATGATATTTCCACTTTAGATCTTTAATTTTGAAAACATTTAAACTTCAAAACTTTTCAGTTTTCGACGATCAATCTCAGTGCTCCAACTCAAAACGAATTTCGATATTTGACTGTTGGAGAAAATGAACAATATTATTTATCTTATACTATATTTTGATATTAACCTTTATCAGACAATTTAAGTCCTGTGATATAACTTCTGGAATTTGGGTAGGAAGTTTGTATCGGGAAAATCGAGTTTGAAACAGGTTGTAAATTCAAGAATGATTTACAAAATCCTCGAAACCATCGATCGAAAGTGAAAACGCGTTTGGCCTCGGCTCTTCGGTCTCCTTAGTAAGAAAGGACATCGGACTATATAGTGTCGGAACCCGGAATCCACTTGTCTCAATACAATTTCTTTCTCTTTACACCCCTCCTGAAGCTCAGGAATTTACATGCACTTGTGGGGACCTTTCATTCGCATATTTAATTGCATTTTTTTTTTGCATTTCTTGTCCCAAAAACCGGTATTTTATCGACTTTTTTGCAAACTGCAGTTCAAGCTGTAAATCACTAGGAATTTCAACCGAAAGAATTATTCCGGAAACTAAAAGTGTGTCACTTAAAAGCAGGACTGAATAAAATATGCGAGAAGGATTGTCACGTTGTTTTATCTCTTAATTCCAAACATGGAATTTTACAAGTGTACTAAATTTTAAGTAACATTCAATTTTGAATCAGATTAAAGATAGGGAATCAAACTAAAAAGTCACATTGCTAAATACTAAATGAATAAGATAATTGTCCGTGTGGTAAGATTTCCTTTATATTAAATTTTTGTTAACCTAAATCAAATCTTCCATTCGAGATTTAAGAATGAACCGCACGTTTTATCTGTTTTCAGACTGCTTTGAAATTATTTTCATTTGGAATTTCCAATATCTTGATCGGTTGATAAGCATGATCAATAGAGTCTCAGAATAAATTTTCCACATATTTACGACTTTCAAATATAAATTACTTATTACTTATTGTGTCTTTCAACTTATATGGGTTTTAAAGCTTACAATTTAAAAAACAATCAATTTTACGGACTTGCAATTACAATTTTTCCAATAACAAACCCTTAATAGTTCAAACTTTAAGTTAAGGCATTTAATTTAAGGTAAGGGAAAACAGATATTTTAGCTTGTGGAAATATGAACATTTGTCATTTTTTCCCTAGTATCATATTCCGTGTGAATACCTGTGTCACAACAAATTACATACTGTTTTTTTATTTCGTCACCAAATAGGAATGTCGTTAAATCCGTATAAGAGATAGTTTGAAATCTTGAAAATACTTTTAAAAATATTTCCGAATGTAAATAATGAAAACTGTAATTTCTAATTTAATGTGGTAATTTTTTCAAATTTATTTTATAATTTCATTTATAAGCTTCTTGGGAGATTTTAAACAATCTCTCGAATGGATTTTACGATATTCCAGTTTGGTGATGAGATAAAAATAAGAAATTGTAAAAAAAGTATTTTTTTTTTGGCACAGGGTATATATTTTTGGACTGAAAATTATACTAGGAAGAAAATTGGCATCCCTCTGATGTTCATATTTCATTTAACTAAAATATATTGAAGACATATAATTTAAAATTGTTTGAAACCCAATAATAATTGTTAATTTTTTAAATCTCTCTTTGTAAATACAACTTTAAAGTAGATATTCGTAAAGATTTCATATATTTTCCTTCCAATCTGAATAAGCTTTTAAATTGAAATCTTTAAAAATATAAGATTAGAAACAATTAAATTAAAAGTCTTTTAAAACATAATTTTTTTAAATCTTTCAATTTAAAAAAATATTACAATATAAAACTTTTAAAAATTAGAAATTCGGCATATTTAAGACCTGTAAATTTTCGGATAAAACTATTATTCGCAACATCTCGAAATTAAAAAAATTCGAACCATTACTAATTTGCATTCAGAATTAATGAATTCACAAAAGTCTCTCAAATTTAAATTTCAGAATCTATTAAAAACGCCAATAAGTTCCATGTAGTAATTTTGACAATTTATTGAAGCAAAACATTTGATAATCAATTCTGAATGAAATGAAATTAAGAAAAAAAAATCAAAATTAAATTTCTTCTTTTGTATTTGTACGATTCATAGAAAGTGTTTTCTAGAAGCTTGTTTTTTTTTGTTAATTTAAGACCGAGGCTATCTTTAAATGCAAAAAGAAAAGTGATGGCATGCATAGCATGTTAAAATGGCTTTACCGAGAATCGTGTTTAATTACCAAGAAAGGGCAGTGCCAGTTGAATGCAGAAATCCCGCGAAGCACTTTAATTTGTTAATGTTTTCAAGGATACCAGAAATAGTCCCAGATCGACATTGAAGAACAACGCAGCATTATATTTTATTTTAAGTTATATTTTTGTGAATACAATAAAGGACCTCTGTTCCCCAATACGAAATAATTTGTTCCAAGCATATTTCCCAATAGGCAGTGTCTGCGTGCACCCAATAAATAGGGCTATTTGTACCGAAATTTTTGTACAAATAGTCTCTTTTCCAGGTCCCGCTATGCGTACCAAAATTTCGGAACACGTAACCACGGCCTTCTCAATATGCCAAAACATTAGACCAATTTAATATAAATTACATTGACATTACATAATTTTTATTTATTCCTGATTACATTCTTTTTACTACGTTTATTTATTTATCTATTGCATTTGCACAGTAAAAACTTTTTCATTTTTTCTTTTCAAAATTTGAAGAAATAAAGAGAGGAATTATTAAAAATATGCTCTTTCTTTATTTTCGTGAAATATCTTGAAGTTCTTCAATTATGCAAAATTAAATAAATAAATGAAATGAAATGTATTTATGACCGAGGTCTGTTTTTAAATTGTAAAGGGCAGGTTCATTGCTATATCGAGCACTGAACCAGCCTCCGATAAAGTAAATGTACTCGTAGCGATAAGTACGTAATATGCGACACGTGTTCAAGTAATAAATACAAGTGCAGGCATTTAAACCTCAGATATACAAAATTAAGAAATAATGTTTTGGTTTGTACTTTAGACCTCATAAAATGTAAAGATGTTTCTTAGTTTTGGCCTTTGGTCTTGCAAGCGAATGATTTTAAAATAAAGTAGTCCTTATTTTTTAAAAACGTCAATGCATTTCACCATGAATGATCGCCTCATCAGGATTGTAACAAGTGTAGGAGTACATAGCAATAAAATTGTTATTTTTAACCCTAATATAAGTTTCTTAAAAAAGGAATTGTAGTCCTTAGAAGAAACAATTAGCAGATGGTATATAATCAGGGTCTGCTATACTCGTTACATTTTTGGCTAGCGTAGAAGATGTTTTGGTTTGTATTTTAGGCCTTATTTATTGAGAAATAATTGTTGATGAGCATTGATATTTAAATTTCGAAATCATATAAGTTGTCTGTATTCTGAATCGTTAATCCAAGAGAAGGAATAGGTTAATTTAGCTAATTCAGAAAGTGATTAATGATTCGCATAATTTCCGTAGCTTTCAAATTATTAATTAATTATTATTCCATCTTCCTCAGCGTGAGGGAAATATTTATTGACGAACTCGAGTTTTGAAAAACAATATCTTAAAATATTATCCCGAAACATCCTAATCTTTTAATTAATTATTAAATGAGAAAGAAAAGTTATAAAATTAAAACAAGTATTTCTTTGTAATTGTTAGATATTTAGAAACTTTGATACGAGAATGCTCGATTTACTTGCAAATTAAACGGAGGAAATTAAACAACTGAGTGAAGTAAATTTTAACCAAAATTTTTGTTGACATTAATCTCCTGGATTAAAACAAAATTTTTGTAATTTGTAGAATTTACTTTCAAGTTTATAAATTTGTTTTTAAATCTTTTATTAACAAAAGTCATCACTCTGAAATAAATAAAGGAATTCAAGTTTTTGCTCAATGCTTCAGTCTTAAATAAATGCTCACAGATTAAGAAGAATACAAAATATCTGACAACCAACACATAGCATATTAGATTGCAATAAAAAATCTATATAAAAAATATTCTATTTCTCTTTAACTTTGGATGCAATAAATATTGAGGTTTTATACCTCTTATATCTTTATCCTTGCATTCGTAATTTTTAAAGTAATTTCCGCAATTTATACATTATTTTCTCGTAAAAGGTATTGCAGTTATTGCATATAATTTATAGAAGTGATACTGTAAACTTTCTATTTTATGGGATAAGATCATTTTCTATCTTGACTAAAAGCCCGCCGTCGGTCAAAACGATACGAAACAACTTGAAGGTTTAAAAAATGAAAAGTAGAATAATTCTTTGTTTATATATAGAAAATACTTTCAACAATTTATATTTTATATATTGTTCGGAGTCACTTCTAAACTCGGAAAATTATGTTTTTTTTTAAGTATTTTTTGCAGTAAGCGTTCATTAAAGCTTATAACGTTTGTGTTAATTGATCACTTAAGCGGACTATATAATTCTTTGCTAAGTCGTAAAACTTTAAACTTTTAGGAACTCTAACTTTAAGAAAATTGGAAAATTAACAATACTGTTTTGTTCTAATTACAGACAATTTATCAATCTACTTTTCTGGCTAGAACAATTTGATGAAGAATATATGCATTAGTTATTTTCTTAATCATACAAACATACTACAAATAAATAATTTCTCAATGAAATTTAAATAAAATACTTAAAAGTCTTTTCATGGTGGGGCTGAACCAAGTTTAAATTGAAATGATCAGTAAATCGGATTTTTTTATTGTTTATGGTAATATGGTATTTCACGGACATTTTAAGATGAAAACAAAAATAATCGGTCAGGCGCTTTTTGAAAAAGTCGAATTTTGTATTTACTCACAAAGAAATGAAAAATATATATATATAAGATTATATGGTAAATATTGGTTAATATTATTTTAATATATGTTTTTTATTGAATGCAGTTTTCTGTAACTCTACGAACATTTTAAAATTAAAATGAACATAATCGGAGGGGCGTTTTTTGAAGAAAAAAACTCGATTTTTGTATTGAATTACTAAGATATTGGTTGACATTTTTACGTTCTCATCCTAATGAGAAGGTATTTGACTTGGTCAGTTTTCATCAAATCTCCACGTTTTGAGACCCCCTGAGTCAGAAAACCGATTTTTACGAAGGTGTCTGTCTGTACTCTGTCTGTTTGTATTATGTAGGCACGATAACTTTAAAAAAAATTATCAGATCAAAAGGAGCATTTTCAAAAATTTTGAAACCATTTTTTTTTCTTTAAAATTTAAAGGTTCTGTGTACGCCGTACGGCTATCCGTAGTACTCGGAAATTTAAACAATTTATCCTTGCGACTTTTTTCGATAAAAAGAAAATTTTCAGAATTATAGCATTTTCAACAAAAAACAGAAAACGAAAATGAACATTTTAAGCCAAACAACGTACGATATGAAAAAAAAGTCAAGAGAAGATAAACGTTGCTTTTTTAAAGCCCTACAAGATTATCATAACAACTTTTTGAATTTTCTTGAAAAATCGAAATTTCACATTTTTACCCTACAAAACATAATGAAAAAAATAATAAAATATTACATTTTGGGAGCAAACTATACGTAGATTTGACGCGTAGTTTTTGTTTTATTCGTAAAAAACAACATTAAAAATAAAAAATAAAATATGTGGACAAACGACACAAGCTACGAAAAAAATAGACGAAAGTTTTTCACCTAAAAAAAGAGCTACAAATTTTTTATCAATAATTATTTGATAAGACGCGTAGTTTTTGTTTTAATCGTGAAAAATTACATTACAAATTGACAAACTTAATTATTGGACAGAAAGACACAAGGTACAATAAAACGTTTAGTAACAACATTGTTTTTAAATTAGACATGAAAATTTGCTTTTAACCTTTTTTTCTTCGCGAGCCACGTGATGAGAATGTGTTGGTTAAAGCCGAAGGAGCTTTAGCAAAAGAGAGTTCACAATCACTAAATTTTAGTTGTCGATGGTTTGACCTTTAATTTTAATAGTACTATGCAGAAACGTGGGGGGGTGTACAATGATCGAGCGCGTAGCGCGAGGTAAATACATTATCAAGCGCGAAGTGCGACGCGTGCAGCGCCCTATGAGAATGGGCCCGCGCGGCGGGAAGATTTTTTTTAATGCACTTTTTAAATTAAATATGGTTATCTGTCACCTCACGAATATTTCAAGATGAAAACCAAATTTAATAAAAAATAATCTATTATTAAAATTTCTTCATGTTTTAGTAATTAAATCTTACAAAAATCGAGTTTTTTTTTAAAGGCACCCCTCCAATTATTTTCATTTTCATCTTAAAATATTCTTGGGGTAACAGAAAACCAAATTCATTTTAAAAAATTTATAAAAAATGTTAACCAATATTTACCATACAATCTTATGAAAATTTCTTAATTTCTTAGTAATTAAATACGAAAATCGAGTTGTTTCAAAACATACTCCTCCGATTATTTTCATTGATGCCATATTACTTTAATTTGAACTTGGTTCAGATACATATTTAATAAGAAAAATATGTGCTTAGAGCATGTACATATTAACAAAACACAATAGTCAATAAATACAACATTCAGCATTAAGAATTGAACAATATTTCAATTTAAAAAAATATATAAACTAAAAACTTTTCAAATGTGTTGGATTTCTTAAGTTCTGATTCGAATTTTTATTGAAAATTTGTTTTGAGTCTTTGCAAGCCTTTTAAAATATTAAAGAATTAAAAATATCTACAATGTCTCAATTTCAAAAAAAGTTTTAAAATTGCATGACACAATTTTAAAACTATACATTTTGCAATAATTAAAATTTAAAAATTCTTGTAGGTCAGAAGTTTTTAATTTGAATAAATTGTTTGCCTATTGTTATTCAAAGGTATAAGATTTCAAATTTAATTACTGGCCCCAGCCGCAAACGTCTGCTAGAATTTATTTAAATAATAGGGGAAAGTAGCAGCTTATACTGTCTATTTCTTTAATCATTTTAAATAATAAATAATAATACATTTTTTAGTTCAAAGTAGAATAATTAAAAATATTATGCGCCAAATATAGAAAAATGTAAGCCTTAAAAAGCAAAAGATGTTAAATTCGAGGATTTACATTTAACAGTTTCAAATTTTAAGTCATTAACTACTGTCAATTAAAATTCTAAAAACTTAAATATAGAAGGATTGAAAATTAAGCAATTAAAATTTTAAGAAAATGAGTATAGGTATAACAATTTTAACTTGTCACACATAAAATTGATAACTTTTGATTCAGGATCAAACAATTTTAATCTAATTTCAAAATAAATTTGAACATCGACGAAATTTTAGTGCGGAATTTCAAACACTAAGTGGGTCATTCTCCGCCAAAGTGTAAAAATTTGCCCTGTGGCATACGTGTAAGCCCCTTGGTTTCCAAAAATCGAGTAAACTCAATAATTGACCAATACGAATGCTTCCTGTATTGATACTTTATAAGAGCATTACTAGTAATTTTAGTACCAGTAATTACTAGTAATTTGACACTTTGACGGAGAATGACCCATGCATAGAAAATGTATCACATGTTAAAGTTAAAACTTTTCGAAATTGAACTGCAAAATTGAGACTTTCAAAATTATACAAATTCAAATTGGAATCCTTGAAAAATGAGAAAACGCAATTGGATAATGAATGTGAAAATATATATGTTAAATAACCAAATTTGATACTCTTGAAATTAAAAAAAAATTGCAAACCTTTACAAATTCAAACATCGAAATTATACTATTAGAGGTATTCAGAATTCTACAATACTTCAAACTAAAAAAAGGCATGAATAACATTCTCAAAGACTCATATTCTCAAGTTCAACGTTTAAAGCATTAAATTTGGAAGTATTAGTAATTCCAAACTTTCATTTAAAAATAAATATAAAAGATTTCAATCGCAATCTCAGAAAATAAACTGCAAATTCAAAGAATTAGAAAATAAACAATTTATAAACGGTTGAAGTACAGACTAAATAATCGTTAACACCATGAAAACTGGGAATTTTCAAAATTGAATTTTGATTGTTATTTGCTCAAATCAAAAAATGACTGAACTTAAAATCCCCCCGACCTAGAATTGTCAATCAAAATCAAATAAAATGTAATCAAATCATAGGGACTCGAATCGTACCTTGGGGGAAGTAGAGGATTCGCTCGAAACGGCGCGAAGACGATGAAGGAAGACCAGGAGGATTGCGGTGCGTAGGAGGATCATCGTGTGCATCCTCAAGAGGCCCTTTCTCGTATCGCACCAGGGTGTACTCCTCCAGGGTGTTTCCGGGGTGGAAGTGCACCCCGACACTTGATCAAATCACTCACGAGATTTTCGGACTTTTACATTCGCTCACACTTTCTTCGGAAGCAACAACCGATTTGTCGCGTGCGACATTCTCCTCCCGGTCGTCAATTTTTTTCTCGCGATATCTTATCCCAAATTAAATTTTATACAGTGAGAAAGAAAAAAAAAAGAAAAATTAGATAAAATTTGACTGAATCGCCTTGAGGGATCCAATTCACAAATTCAGTAGCAGGACCATCGGGACCAAGAGCAGTGCCGCAAAGGCGGAAAATAACATTGAACGGAACTCTCTTTTTCAGATCCTGGTGGTCGCAAAACGTGTCCAGCCGCGGCAAGTGCTGCTGGGCAACTGGCACTTCTGGCACTTGCCGTCGAGGGCTCAGAAGTCTCACAACATTCTCAGATTCTATAGGCAATATAGGTTCCTCTCTTCCACCTCAGAGGCTCGAGATTGGACGCATGTGGTACCGCTCGCTCCTGAAAAGAGTCGACGATGGACCGCCTCTTGGCGATGATCGTTTTCTTGTTTTCTCGCTCTCACGATATCTTTTAAGCCTTCAGTCTTCTCTTTCCTCCAGTCTCCTCTTTTCTCATCTTGTTTCATCTTGTATCTCCCTGTGGAGATCCTGCCTTCGGATCTAGTAGTATTAATGATCCAGATCGCAAAAACGTAGATAGGTCCCCTCGGAAGGAAGACCACAAGGCCCCAAGAGATGCAGGTGTGAAAATGGGTTTGTTGCAGCAGGTTGAGGATTTATTAGTCGGAGCTTTTTTGTGAAGAGGTTCGGCTCTGTTTGGAGTTCGGTTCTCTAGTGTTATGTTGTTTTGCTGAAATAAATATGTGTTAATTTAAACTGTGTGTAACATTATAAACAATCATACGTACAGGGTTGTTGCAGAATTTCGATTTTAAAATTCCAGGCCTTTTTCAGGGGTTTCCAAGTCATTCTTTTTTATTTCAGGCCTCACACTTGAAGCCAACAAAAATATTATCAAAGAAGAAGGCTTTCAAATTTCGGATCCTCACTACTCGAAATTGCATTCAGTTACAAGGATAAGATTTAAAATCCTACGTTGTTTTCAAATATTTCTAATTGTACATTCTTTTTAAACACGAGCATTTTAAAATCCTATCAATTCGAATAAAAAAAAATTAAAATCAATCAATTTTCTTTCTCAAATTTAAAACTTTTATTATTTTCAAATTAGGCAAATTGGTTAAATATTACTCTGAATTTGAGTTCCTTGAATTTTTAAAGTTAGTTAATAAATCAGTTTTCAAGTTGAAATAGTTTTTAAGTTCTAGTTTTCTGTGAACTGTATTATTTGCAAATTCACAAAATTTTAATTTTCTGTTCCATTGTTTAATTTCAACTTTTATTACTTTCAAAACTCGAATATTTTCTATTTGAATTCTCTTTAATTGTAAAGTGTTTTTAATTTGAACTATTTTCAAAACAGAAAGCTTTACATAAGAGTTTTTATTTTGTTTTGAAGGCTTATTATTTATAAAACTTTAAGAGAAATTATTAAATTTAAAACTGTTTAACTACATTAGCGCTTTCAAATAAAAATATTGCAATTTTGAATGTTTTTAATTTTAAGACATAATATTTTGGAAAGTTTTCTCATTCAACCGAAATAAACGTTTTAATAAACAATTTGCATTCAATAAAATAAATAAATTGTTTAATACCTATGATAGTAAAGTTCATTGCATTTTGTATGATAATAACAGCTTTTGTTCTGCGGTTCGGCGATCCATACTCAGAGCATCAAAGTTTAAAAGCTTTCTAATTTCAAAAATTTCCAAATTCCAATGTTTTTGTACTTTAAACTTTTCTTTCTATAACAATTAGTGGGAAATTCTAACGATCGACAAAAATTCTTCACAACAATGGAAATTATAATGACCCTCGAGAACAAAATTGTAAGATAGTTTTTGATGGATTTGGCTTTAGGGTTCAAAATAATTGAATTAAATTGGTTACTAATTGAAAGAAACGTTTTGGCATACAATGGTGATCCACGTTAGTATATTGGCGTGAAATTATTAACTACTTGAATTCAATTATTTTGATCGTAAAGCCAGATCCACCCAAAACTATTTTACAATGTTGTTTCTACATTTCTTAAAAATATTGACATAATTATACAGAGTTGTAAATGAATCTTCATGGATTTTAAAACAAATTTCAGTTATCAGATCAAAAAATAAATAAAAAATGTCCCTACTATTTTAAAATTCTATTTTTGAAGCATACGAAGCTGGTGAAGTTCCATGCGTCAACTGATTAAAATAGTTAAGAGCACTTTAAAAATTTACTTTATCGTATAATTAACGCAATGATAAATTCTGAAACTTTGAAATAATTATTCAAACTTACTGTTTACGTTTCAATTATCAAGTTCATTCTCAAGCTTAGTAGATATATATATATATTTTTTAAATCTTTTCATCCTCGAAGTGAAATTTTTAAAATAATGCTGTATAAATTTTATTTTACTTTAATATAAGATATTAGCAATATATTATTATATTAATTTGATTTACTTGGAATTACAAAAAATGTATGAAAATATGAAAGATCCGAAAAATTATGCAAAACTAATTCCTCTTCACTTGTAATAACTAAAAACTAAGATCGTATATTAAAATCTAGTATGAATAATTAATTTCAAGGAACTCGAATGTATTCTGTATCTCATTTTAAAATCAATTGAATTAATAAAGCCTTCAAAATGGAAAGCTTCATCATTTTAAAATCGCTTAAGTTCAAAATATTATTTAAAAATAGGTAGACAGAAAATATCTAGATTCTAGAATATTATTGTTTATAATAATATATTGTTTATTCAAATTGAATAAAATCTATAAAAATAATGTTTAATGTCCCTTTAATTCGGTCGGATCCCTGGTATTTTATTTAACAAAATGTTTGATGGAGTAAATAATTTCCTATCCCACCGCCAATAACAAATTGATTTCCAGGAAGTGTTTTATTGTAAGCCCTAAATTCACGAATCAGCTCTACAAAGAACACACTTCTCCCAAAGAAAGAAACATCCGTTGAACTTGGATTTGATCCTTGCACCGTTTGCCGGACCATTGAAACTAGGGCTTCAAAAAACTGAGAAACAGACTCAATCTCATCAGGATTCCACGCGTGAGATCAACCGAGGAAATAAATTGGGTTTCACAGGAACCACCTGCGTTGGCCAGTTCCAGCGAGACACCCCTTGGTTTCTAATTGATCCCACCTGGGATCTAATGAGGCCCACCTCTTCTCACCCGATTTCTTCAACAGAATCGTGTCCTGTGCTTCGTTAGATCGAAATTCGTGATATAAACTGCTTAACGATCTAAAAAAAAAATGCTAACTCGCGAACCACTAGATAAAAAAGTCAGCAGACACCACGAATAATCGGGCAAACGACCTGCATATTTTGCACGTCGGAAGTTAGGACTTGAACTCGAAGAATGATGACAGCAGAACTTAATCACCATCCCATAAAAATCTGAGGAAGAAAAATTACCTGATGATTGATGAACCTTTCATATTAGTAAAAAATTATAAAAACAAATCTGTTGTCCTCTAGGTAATCAAGCAATCTAGTTAAACTTAATTTAATACAGATTTTTAAGTTTTTTAAATGTACTCTCTTTGTCGTTGAAAGTCGATCCAATTTTTGAAAAGTAAACATTTTAGAGTATTTCAAAATTTAACAAGTACTGTTTTAATGCTGAAAGATAATCAAACAAAAATCATTTTATTTTGAAAAGTTTCATTCTGTAAAGTGTCTACAATTCAAAATATAACTTCAAGTTCGAAGAATTCAAAATTAAACCAGTTTATTTTCAATAATTTTAATTTGAAACATTAAAAACTGAAATTTTAAAAATATGAAACATTTCAAATTCACAATATCAAATTGGAAACTTTAAAAACCTTAAAAATGTTAAATTAGTCACTAAAAATTGAAGAAAATTTAATAATTTCACGGATAAACAACCAAAATTGAACAATGAAGATACTTATAAAAACTAGAATTTTCAATTTCAACAGATTAAAAATAAAGCACTGAAAATTGTTCACTTTCAAAATGGAGGCGTATGAAAGTAAAAGTTTTCAAATTAAGTTAAAAATATAGGTCTAAATTCAATCTTCTAAAATTGGCAACAGAAATATAACAATTTAGTACTGAAATCTCTCAGATTTACTTAATTATCCAGTTTAAATGTAAGGATGAAGATTATTAAACTATTAACATTTGAATTAAGCAGTTAAAAAGACTTCAAATTTAATATTTCAAATTCATGCCTTTGAAATTGCAAATCGATTAAAAATTTGAAAGTTTCTCAACATTGAAAAATTATCACTCAAAGCTAAACAGAAGTTTAAAATTTTGAATTTTTGGTTATTTTTCATTTTAAAGCATTTAAACTTAAAGAAATTCGAGCTTCGTGACTTCTGCCTTTTCCATTTGAAGATTTTA
>CAKNWU010240493.1:0-23025 GCA_932072015.1 Andricus quercustozae | reverse complement strand
AAAAAAAAAAACAAAACAATGGAAATACATCTCTTTTAATACCAATGTATATAATAAATTGTAGTAATCTAATTTTATTGAAATGATACATTTTTCAGAGTGTAGCTGAGAGTAAAATCCAATGCAAAATAAGGATCAAATATTAAATTGAATGAAAAAATAATGTAGAAAAGTTCGAATTTTGAACAAAATCTAGTTATAATAATAATAAGTAATAATATTTTATATTATAATATTTTTTATAACAAATATTATTACTTATCGGTCCTCTTTTACGTCCTTTACTAGCAAGACGTGACAACGTCTGACGTTTGACGTTTGACGTTTGACGTTTTTACCTATTTACTACTGCACCTAACGATTCCCTCGCGATACGAGTGCATTTTCTTATCTTCCAGTAAACAAACGATCTATTTTCACAGATGATCTGACCTGTAACAATTGAAACTTAATAATAATGTTTGAATTACTGCTGCCTAACTAACAATTTCTTAGTATCACGAAATATTTTGAAAATCATTAACTGAAGATAATAGACAGTTATAAACTACTGAAATAAATAAACTAAATTGAAAATATTAATAGTAAATATTCAATCAAATTCAAATTATACGTTAAACATATTAAATCAAAGGAATCAAAGGTGTCTTAAAGTCACTTTATGACAGTCAGAATTTTTTAGAAGCCAGCGATTACAAATACAAATTCCTGCCATGGCTTCTTTCCAAATTGTGGCTTCACATGGAACATCCAATCAAAAATAAGCAATGTTTGCAAAAATTCCCTGCCTCCCCTATGCATCGTATCTTCGATTCGGTCACAATAAACGTTCTCATTGCAGTCCTTTAATACTTCTTGTACCGACTAGAAGTACTAAGAAATCCGAAAAAAACACGGTTTCTCTTGACCGTCTGCACTCGAAGCATAACTGAGCTGGACCGTGAAGTCATTAATAATTAAATATGGTCATCGGTCAGGAACGAAGCTTTCCAAAGGTAAACTGACCTGACCCCTTATTTTTGATTAGATATTAATGGCATCATCGGACCTCATTTAGCAACTTTAATGGAATCACACAGACAGATCTACAAACGGTCGTGAAACACCTTCTGATCTCCAGCCGATAGAAGACAGAACGCGAATTTAAGTGACACAATGACGTACACACTTGTAGCCATTTACATTCAAAATCAGCAGCGATGGTCTCGTACCGTGAAGAGTGTGTCGATTCTGAAAATCGGCTTAGAACACCCAGAATAAAAAAGGCGAATCGGGCACAGTGCACTTCTTTACGAAGTGCGACGGTCCAGGGAAAGGTGTAATCCTGACAAGTTACAGCCTATCCCAAAAACGAGTAATCTAATCCTGGTCAACGCGTCAGTTATTCAAAAGAAAATGCTTTTCATTATTGAGATTAAACGGTAACAGTGCAGCCGAAAAGGGAAACACCTTGAATTAATAATATGATAATCACGATCCCACAAAATTGAACAAATTAGTAATATTAATTTGGCAGCTTGAACCTCCACTACATTATAGTAGTTAGAGCTCTCGCAGGTTCTTAATATTAAAAATTATTATCTCGTACGTAACAACCTGACAGCGGCAGTGGTGAGATAGGATTACAACCTTTTTTCACCCCTCTCACGTAACCGTTTACATGGAATTTTACAAAAAAAAATTAATTCTTGATCTGCTTGACCTGCAACATGATGAAAAAGGTTTCCTAAAGTTCATAAGGAAATTCCAAATCACAATGAATGGTGCGGAATTTAAATTGCTGATCGCATGCATTTTTTCTTCCAAAAATAGATATTCTAAATTACGCTTGAGAAACGTGATTCAAAATTTGAGCTGTTTTCAGCCCTTGCTTTTGTTTCATTGTATAAGCTTAATTCATGCTATTATTTCTTGAAGAAATGGCAACTACGGGTTAACGAGACTTTGCGTGCTGCGCTAACCAAATCATGATGCAAGGCATCATAGCCCTTTAGTTATCTATTTGAACACGCAGGGTCAATTATATGATATGAATTCAACTCGAGACAGTTCTTTTCAGTATTTAATTTTCTTGCGGTACTGAATCGACATTAGTACCTTAGCTGACCTACAAATAATTTCTACGATTACTTGGAGGCCTATAATCCTTTAATAGTAAAATTTAGTGAGTAATATTAAGGCTTCATTCGGCCAATCTAGTCCTGAAAGGGGGCTTACGCGACATAAAAACAATTCTTTAATTAAAATGACGCAGTTGCCTAATATCAGTCTTAGAAAAACTTGAATGTCTAATGCCAAGCTAGCGTGCGAACTTATTCCCATTTTGTTAGCGATCACATGTGTGAGGTAAAATGGATGGCGTGTGTTTTAATGTGTGCAATTTAATGTACTAGATTGGGCTCACAGAAAAATGAGCAGTATAAAGAGAGAGAAGCGCATCCCATGCCTAATGTCTTCCCCCCGACCCCGCAAAATAAAACATAGAAAAAATGCTAAAAACAAAGTAAAATCTAAGCGAACCTAGCTTCGAAATAAAATTACCGAAAATTTGGATGAAGAGATCCAACGGTTTCAAAAATTAATTCGAAGATTCTAAGAATTATTAAATAATGAGTCGGGTCTGTTTTTGCAAACAAATAACCAACGGATGAACAAATTAATGTTTTTAAAGTACCCTTAAGAAAATCTGCTAGAAGGGCAAGTAAATAGTCACAATTAAAATCAAAAACAACACAAGCTGAGATCGAACCTCGTTTTGTCAACCCTCCGCCCTTAGAGCCCATGTTAGAATTAAAATAAATTACAACCGACGATGAATTTCATGCGATGTTCGATTCTTTGTTTGCTGGGCTGAAGCGGTAGTGTTAGTAATTCCCCGGCGTTCAGACCGCTGAACTTAAACCTTAGTTTACATAACGCGTGATCTCGGTTGTTTTTGTAAGAGCATAAAACAACTAATTGCCTAAAGCGAATTATTGATTGTTATTTCGGAAATATCGCAAGCATTAATAGTTCTTGAAAAGTATTTAGCTAGATCCACCTGAAATTTTTTAAGGGAGGTTCCTTTTTTTGACCGAGCTAATGAAGGATCTAAAAAAGTTCACAAACATTTTGGCAGAACTTGTTGAAGAAGTGGATCAATGTTGATCAGTCAAAACACATGATTGAATTTCACGGAAATAAAATCCCTCTGAAAGAGTTCTTGTAGGATATAGTTCATGGAGCTGTCTACATACCGTCAGATAATCGAGCTCCATTTATAAAAATTGTGGCCAGCAAACTTACAGGCGTGGCGAGGGAAAGTGTAAGGTGCAAGAAATTGAATACTTATTGAATACTTATTAGGTGCCCATCGTTAGCTACAATAAAGCAAGTTTCGGGTTTCTTCATATAAGCGGAGCTGCTGAGCAACCAGAACATGTGCCATCGACCGGAACAAGTAATAATCGGACGGCGCAATATCTGGGGAATACTACGAGTTGGGTAGCTCTTCCCATTTGAGCGTTTCCAGGTAGCTTTTAACGGGTTTGGCAACGTGAGGCCGAGCGTTGTCATGCTGTAGAATCACTTTTTCGTGCCTCTACTCGTATTGTGGCCGTTTTCCGCACAGTGCTCGGCTCAATCGCATCAATTGAAGCCGATGACGTTCCCCAGTGATGGTTTCGTTTGGTTTTAACAGCTCATAATAAACAACACCGACCTGGTTCCACCAAATACACAGCATAACCTTCGCAGCGCGAATATTCGGCCGAGCCGACGATGAAGAAGCATGGCCGGGCAGTCCCCATGACTGTCTTCTCTTTGGGTTGCTGTAGTGAATCCATTTTTCATCACCCGTCACGATGCGATGAAGAAAACCCTTCCTTTTTTGCCGCTAAAGCAGTTGTTCACAAGCGAGAAAACGACGCTCAACGTCCCTTGGCTTCAAATCATAAGGAACCCAAGTTCCTTGTTTTTGAATCATTCCCAACGCATGCAATCGCTTGGAAATGGCTTGGCGGGTAACTCCTAATCCGGAAGCAAGCTCTTCTTGCGTTTGACACGGATCCTCATCGAGCAATGTGCCTAATTCAGCGTCTTCGAAGGTTTTTGGCCTTCTTTCACGCGGACGGTCGTCAACGTCGAAATCAACTCCTTTGAAGCGATGGAAGCAATCACGGGACGTTGTTTCACTTTAGAGCAGCATCTTCTCAAACTTTTTGCAGCTCTCGATGCGCTTCAGCCGCCGTTTTCTTCGAATGAAAGCAGAAAATCAGCACTTCCCGCAAATGACGATTATTTGGCACAAAATAAGACATTTTCACACAACCAAAAGTATGTCGCCAAAACAAAGATGTGTCACAACGGTTTGTTTACCGTATGTCAAACTTGAATTTAAAGGTTTTGGATATGTCTGAATCGACCCGCACTTAGTGCTGGAGCCATCTTTTTACAAACAGCCGAACTTATTTGCGCACCTAATATTTTCAGGAAATAATGCCTTACATGCAGAAGAAGTGAAGAAGTATAACTCCACTTCAGATATATCTGTCCCCACCTATAGGGTGGCACGACAACCCTCCCGGAACCAGTTAGAATATTCACCAGTTGTCATGCGGATTTCCACGGTATTTCGCAATCTGAAGGCATCCTTTCTGGTCGATCCAGGATCAGGAGTCAATATGATCAAGCTTCAAGCGTTACAAGAAGCACTCGTGATTCCACCGAACAAACTTTCTACAATGTATGCAATAACCGAGCACGGAGTGAAGAACCTAGGCACTCTATCTCTACAGATGGAACTCTGGGCCGAACCTTTCTCCGATAGAAACAAGCAATAGTATTGTGTCCTTTAAACACAATACTATGGTCACGTTTTCTAAGCCAGTAACGCCAATTCTGTTTGTAGACGAAAATCCAAGGAAGAAAAAATACGATTAAAATCGAAAATTAAACCGTTTGTTCGCATATTAAGAATTTAACCACGAACTCGTCAAGCATACGCGCTAGATATATTAACTCCCGAAGTACGAGAAGGGTACCTGCGCCGTATCAAGACTCTGGACGTAATATATTTTGGTAAAGCTGAAGTCACAAATAAAAGCAGGAAGTGTCATGTATTAGTAATCAAAACTACTGAAGTGGTTGTCGAGCTAGCCGTTAACCCTCAAGGAATCATCCCCTTTGAATACTATAATATTCAAGGGGAAGGATCTCCCAATTCAGAACCAACGGAATCGGATGAAGATGCAGCTAAGAACGAGCAAACACGTACGGAATGCGTGTTTAACAGTTTATACCTCTCTCATTCAAGTGATGAAGAAAAAGTATACATTACCCAATGCACAAACGAATTTCCGGTTGTATTCAAATTTGAATGTCGAAAAACTAACAGCCACCCAGTTGGTTCAACACCGAATAACCATGACTGAAAATATAGTCATACAGCGATAACAATAAAGACGGGCTCAAGATTCGACCGAAGATGTAAGGCAAGCCGTCGAAAAACAACTCAAGAGCGGAAACACCGGACCATCAAAATTACCCTATAATTCACCATTAATGATAATCCCTAAGAGACCTGATGCCTCAGGTCAAAAATAATAGCGGGTTGTCATCGATCATAGGGCGCTCAACGATAAAGTCATAGGGGATGTATACGCCTTGCCAAATATTACAGAAATACTGGAAATATATCTTGACGACGTAGTGCTGTTCTCCGAAACGCTTGGGAAACACCACACGATTGTGAAACGCCTTTTCACACGCTTTCGGCATGTAAACCTGAAGTTGCAGCTAGATAAATGTGACATCTCGTGAAAAGAAGTGGCATATCAAGGTCACATAATTGGACGGAATGAAGTTAAACCTAACCCGTCAAAGATAAGATCGATAAAAAATTTCCCCACTCTCTGCAAATTAATGGCCGTCTGTCAGTTCTTAGGACTATCTGGTTATTATAGGCGATTCATTTAAGTCTACGCTAAGTTATTTAAGCCTTTGAATTGTCTCATCAAGAAAAGTATTAAATGGAGATGGGTTTAAAGAGCGCCATTAAAATTTTCCATAAAATTCGAAATTACCTTTGTCGAGAGCCTTTCCTTCAACATTCGGATCTCAAAAAGAATTTAAACTCACCACAAATGCCTCAGAGTACGCTGTGGGAGCCATCCTATCACAAGAAAAGGACGGGATGGGCATGTCTATCGCCTATCACTAAAAGGCAATTAGTGCTTGTAAAATAAGCTACATACGATAACGAGGAAGCCTTTCGATACTATATGGAGTGCAAAATTTCCGGCCCTACCTTCACGGAAGGAAATTCATATAAGCATGTGGTCATCAGACAGTTCATCGGATGCTCTATGTTGAGGACTCTATGAACCGAAATTCGACCAACAATAGGTAATTCGAAAGGTTATTTAGTAACCTTTCGGATGGTTCTATTGATTTTTTCATATCATCAACGAGTCTTTTTTAAATAAAAATTTTTCAAAAATCGAGTTTTTCGAAAATCGGTAAATGGTGGCTCTAATTTGATACATCTATAAAAAACTTCGAAATACATGAAAAGTAAGCAAGTTTCCAATATGAAAATGAAAAATGATAATCGAATCTGATATTTGACATTCTGAAATCCGCAAAAAAAGACAAATTTGACAGTAAGCGTTAGTATACATACACTACACTCATCATTGTCAGTATCACATGAATTCACACTAAACTAGCACAGATATACACACATATATGCATGAATACATGAGCCCATTTTTTGTAACATTCAGGATGCTGAATAATGTCTAACTGTGATTTTCTGGTCTGAAGTCATGGTATATCAAATTAGAGCCACCTGGTACAAAACAGCATCCTAAAGGTTTTCGAAGAACATCGAAAAACACTGGAGGAGGCCAGCTACTTGAATAAACCATGTCAATCAGAGGTCCACACAAACTTAGGCTGTATAAAGGTCGTAATAGCACTCACCAGTTTCAAAACTGAACCTTAAGGTACCCTCTATAGACCCTCCTACATCCCAGAACGAAAAAGAATGATCCTCAGAAATCTGCTTACATAAAGCTGAAGATTCTAACACACAACCGTGAATCGAAAGAGCAATTGACCTACGAATTCGATCGCCAAGCTCCTGGTGGCTATCGAGCTTCTGGATCCATAAGACCTTTGGGAAAACCGACCTTAGAAGGCACAAGTCCTGGTCACCCATAACGGTCGATACAAAACGAAATATATATATTTGTAAAAACGAGACGTTTGGATGAACTTGAAGAGGAGGACATGCTTGCTGGTCTAGGGAACCTTTGCCTTGCTCAATAAAAAGATGAACAGAAAAAATGCCGTATGGTATATTCAGAAGACTTGCTTGATTCTATGCCGCAAGATAAAATGCGCGAAACCTTTGCCTCTATTCTCTGGAGTTGAAATATCCAGATTACTCTTTGTTATGGTAGAATTGAAAATCCCCCGTAGGACTTAAGACAAGAAATAATAATGCAATGTTACGAAAGTCTAGTAGGACGACATAGGGGCATGACAAAAACTTATAGGCGTGTCCGAGAACGATTCACATGGTCCGGCCTATGGGACCAAATAAACAAATACATACGAAATTTTCGCAGTTATCTGAAGAATAAACTCAAGAGTTCCCGTGCGTACGATCCAATGGTGATCAACGATACACCATTTGGCGTATTTGACTAAGATTCACTTGACACTGTAGGAAAACTCCCTACAACCCTGAATTTGAACCAGCATACACTAACTGTGCAGGAAAACTTCAGAAAGTATTGCATATCGGTACTCATTCCGTTGCTACGGAATATAAAACCGTAATCGAACGATTATGAAGACTGGGACAGACTGCTCTCATTCTCCATGGTTGCGTACAACACGTCGGTTCATGCAGTGATGGAGTACACTCTTTACAGAATCGTTCATGCCGCAATAATTATATGGTAGGGAATGAAATCTCCGCCATCGAAACCTAAAAATAAGAGCATTGAAAATACCGAAAAACATGCCGATGGTTCCTTTTATGTGTATTTACTGCTTCTACCCTTAAATAAATCATATGCTGTAACCAAATGTAATTTAATTGAAGGTATAAATAAATTTTAATTGATAAATTTAAAATTAAGTAAACTAAAGAGTATCCAAACGCAAGCTTTGTTCATACAGAAGAAAATAAAAGCAGAATTATTCAATTGACCTCAAATGTATGGTCAGTGTCTTTGGACCGTATTAAGAGAGAAAGGGATTCATGTGAAGGAGATTCGCTGTTTTTATGGAAGTTCAAAAATGTCAGAATTTCCTTGAGACATATGGACACAGAAACAAATATCTACTGGAGAATTACAAATTGAAAGTCGGCGAAGACTGCATTAACATCTTCGAATACTGATTTACTAGGAAATATGATGTTGCTGAAAATCGTTCAAAGGAAGTGTGACTCGAGATGGAAAAACTGGAACTATGTACAAAACAATTCATCCACAAAACCTACTGATGAACATCAGACAATCTTCGATGCCAGGATTTCTGCAAGGAATAATGAGACTTGTTGCAGGACTTCTCACCTATGATGATGAGCACCTATTAGACGCAAACGTCAACGAGGTGAATGATGCGCAAATAATGTATCTCACCTCATTGGGCAACAAACCCATGTTTTGAGAGCTGATCTCTAGCAAATACAACCAAGAGAAGGAAATCAAGAAAGACAGCTTAATCAGTTTAAACTTGATTTAAACATTACTGCAGTGACGTTAAATAAAATTAGATAATATGAGCCATAAATAAACTACAAAAACACTTCAAATCAAGTACTGAGAAAGATGGAAGCCGAATTGGATAGCTTCACAAGATCAGCCGATCAACTCCTAGATGCCATATACGATGCTAGAAAAGGAAATCTAAATCCCTCTCTGTCGACCTCCACCCAACTAGAGCTTGTGTAACGACATGTACAGAACCATGATCCCAAACTCATGTTTCCTACTACTCGAGGACCAAAAGTCAGTATCGAGAAATTGTCACAATCATGAACATCAACTATCATGGCGAGGAATGGATCTTTAAGATTCCTACTGAACATACCATACGTATATAAATTTGTATTCTAGATATATCGCCCTAGATGAATCTCAAAGAACCTACATCCTAACGACTAAAGCTCAATTCTTGGAATGTAAGTGCCTTTAGCAATATCATATTTGCAAGGGAGGTATTATCATCCACGAGACACCGCCCAGTAAAACTTGCGAAAGTGTGCTGCTGCTCCACCCACCACAAAACACGTTTAAAATCTGCGATATCAAAATTTCATACCAGAGCGACTCATATTAGATGAAGCTGAAGACTTTACCGGGACGGCTTTACTCTCTCGACAGGGTGCAGTCAACAGTTATCCAAATTAGAAATAGTCCAGGTAAGTCCAGGCTGTATATTGAAAACAGAATCCTACATTTTATCCAGTCTTACACTCAATCCACATTCTGCAGAGTTTATTTATGGGCCAACTCTATATTTAGACCTAACAAAAATATCACCTGTCATTGGAGACAATAAACAGACGATTAACATCACGGAATTAATGCTTATATGATGAAAAAAGGAGAATCATTGAACCCTTTTTCGTGGGTCTTATATTGAATTAGGTTTATTAAGCATCCTGGGATTGATTACCTATTTTTTTCTCTGAAATCTCAATAGTGATATCAGCCTGTGTCGATTGTATAAGCAAGAAGCCATCTAGAAAGTACAGTATTAGTGACGACCAACGAATTACTCAAAATTTCGATGAAACTGACCTCAGGCAACATGATGAATATGAGTTAGAATTCAAAAATAGCTCCAAGAGCCACTAACTCGTATACAAGTCAGATCCTTTGCAAGGAAATCATCCAGCGGGCTCCTGAAAAATCAGCCAATATATCAAAAGTATCGGAGATGCCCCTGTCCAAAGTGCAGCTACTGGTGCAAACGCTTTAACCCATGTGTAGTGATTAATGGCTGTAAGTGATACCTATAAACAAAAAGAGAAAGAAAATGCCCCTAACTGTTACAATGAAAAAAGTCCAATATTTCGAAAGTGGAAGTGTAGAATTTAAGATAATTTTACACAAATGTACCATATTCTCTATATTAAGTCTGAACCACTACACAGAAGCAACTACGATTGAATATAAATTATATTTCTTTTTGATATAACGAATAAGGTGCTTGTGTGAATGAAGAATTTAAAAATCACTACTAAGCCCGTATACATCTGCACAAAAAGCATCTAAGCCAACGATAGTTTAAGTCGTTACATTTTCCGAGAAGTTATCTCATAAGTTTACTGCCTTCTTACATAACTCATAAATTTTACTGTAAGAAAATAATTAATCTAACTACGATGGGACCATCGTAGGTTCCAGGGTAGGTTTGTTACGTACCATCCTGGTAGGTTAATTT
This sequence comes from Andricus quercustozae, assembly GCA_932072015.1. Taxonomy (NCBI): domain Eukaryota; kingdom Metazoa; phylum Arthropoda; class Insecta; order Hymenoptera; family Cynipidae; genus Andricus; species Andricus quercustozae. The sequence continues at coordinate 12,576 of CAKNWU010240493.1, read as the reverse complement.
TCTTATCTCGCAGCGTCCTTTCTATGTGAGCAACCGATTTATTTGGACAGTTACTCTGACCTATGATAATTAACCCTTAATTATAATATTTGAATTACTGTTGCCTGATTAACAATTTCTTACTATTACGAAATATGTTCAAAATTAGGAACTGGTGATAATTGACAGTTATATACTACTGAAATAAATAAACTAAATTGGAAGCAATGAATAATTATTAGTGAGTCAAATTCAAATTATAGTTTGAAAACATTAAATGAAAGGAATCAAAGGTGTTTTTGAGACACTTTATTGCAGTCAGCATTTTTTAGAAGTCAACGATTTCTAATATACATTCCTTCCATGGTACCTTTCCAAATTGTCGCTTAAGAAATGAACATTCAATTAAAATTAGCAAAATTCTTAGAAGAATGACCTATCTCTCCCACATATTTGTACCTTCGAGTCGGTCACAAACAGAATTCTCATCACAGTTCTTTACTAGTTTTTGCACCGAGAAGAATTACTACGGAATTCGAAGAAAACACGGTTACACATGCCCGTCTGCACTCGACGCAGAACTAAGCTGGGTCACGAATTCATTAATAATTAAATTTTGTAGCCATTTTAATTCGAAACCAGCACTTCGAAACCACACCTTCCCCCCGACGAATGAAGTGTGGAAGTAGCTATAAGTTAGGGTAAGTCGAATAAGAAATCGCTTAAGTTTTCTTGAATCCTTTGGAATTTTACTATGTGTTTTTTTTCATTTGCTTTTAATTTGAATACATTAGAATCAAAATTAGAGTCAGTGAGTCAATCCTTCAAAAGAAAACATTTGTTATCATTGAGAGTAAACTGTAACAGGGCAGCCGAAAAAAGAAACATCTTGAATTAATAAGATGGTAACCACGATTCCACCAAATTCGAAGAAAAAAATACAATGATGTTTTAATTTTTTTATTTAATTTTGATCAAACTTCAGGCTACAATCAATATTATGTTCCATTTTACAATTTTTTCATTCAACTGACTATACAAAGTCTGCAGTGAATCGCAATTTGCAACAACTTTCATGAAAAGGTGTGAGAAGTTTGGGTAATATCTGCCTATATAACATTCTTTCATTGCATCTGATGTCATATTCTTAACATCACCGCTTATCATATTTATTTTTATCCTCAAATGATCTCTATCTGTCTTATATATTTCACGAGGAATCCCAGGATTCTTCAGTATTGCAAACATTTCCCATTGGATGTTGATAACACAATATATTCTTGGTTTTTGAGTGATACAAACTTGCCATTTCCTATAAGCAATCGAATTTCTTTATCGGCGGGAAAATAGTATCTTGGAAACTCGAATTGCTGGTTCTGATATGGCTCGGGAATAAGCTGAATATATTAAATTTGTCCAAGTGCATATCCTAGTACTTCTTGAGAAGGAGTACTGTCCGGAGGAGAACTGGACATAGCATGAAGAGGAGGCTACTGATGAGAAGTCCGGGCACGTGTATTTTGTCTGGCTCAAGAAGAAGAACAAGGATAGCGTTTGCCATTGGGATTCCATCCGGACTCTAGTGAATCGTGATTTGCAAAAGCTTTAATAAAACTGTTTGGGAAGATTGGATGATCTTTGCCTACTGGACAACACCTTACTTCATCTGCCGTTAAATTATCAACTGCGCCGGTTATTATATTTATTTTTATTCGCAAATTATTTTCTTTTGTCCTATATATTCCATGAAGAGTCCCACCATAATCCAATATTGCATAAACGTCACCACTGGATTTTGATAATACAATATATTCTTGGTTTGGCCCAAGCACATAGTTCGTATGATCTATTCGCATTCGAATTGGTTCATAGGCAGGGAAAACGTATCTTCGAAATTCAAATCGCTGGTTCTGGGTTGTGCAAGGAATAAGCCGAACATGGCCAAGTTCTTCTATTGCACATCCAAGTACTTTAACGGAAAGAGGCCTTCCCGGAGAGGAACTAGACCTGACACGAGGAGAAATCTCCTGAGGTGAAATCCGGTCAGGTGAATTTTGTCTGTCAGAAGAAGGAGAACGAGCGTTATGTTCGCTGTTAGGATTCCATTCGGACTGTAGTGAATCGAAATTTGCTGAAGCTTTAATAAAAGTTTGGGGGAAGATTGGGTGCTGGTTACCTACTTGACAATCTCGAATTTCATCTGGGGTCAAAATATAAACTTTGCCGCTTATCATATTTATTTTGACTCTCGATTTAGCTGTATTTGTCGTAATAATTGAACGAAGAACCCCGCTATACTCTAGTATTGCAAAAATGTCACCATTTGATGTTGATAATACAATATATTCTTGAGCTGGCACGCGACTGAAGCGTTTTTCTCCTACTCGCAACCTAATTGGTTTACCAGCAGGAAAAACGTATCTTCGAAATTCAAATTGTAGGTTCTGATTTGTGCGGGGAATCAGGCGAATATATCCAAGTTGTCCAAGTGCATATCCAAGTACTATAGGTGAAGGCGGCCACCCAGGAGGCGACCTGGTTTCGGCGTGAAGAGGAGGCACCTGTGGAGAAGTCTGGTCAGGTGAATATGGTATATGAGAAGGAGAAAAACCAGGGTTACATTCACTATTAGGACTCCATTTGGACTGTAGTGAATCGTTATTTGCTGAAGCTTTCATGAAACTTTTGGGGAAGATTGGGTGACGTTTGCCCACTGGACAATCTCGCACTTCATCTGGTGTCACATCATCAACTATGCCGCTTATCATATTCACTTTTACTCTCGATTTGGCACTTGTTGTCCTATATATTCCAAGAAGAATCCCGCTATGATCTAGTATTGCAAAAATGTCTCCATTGGATGCTGATAATACAATTTGTTCTTGAATTGGCACGGGATTATTGTGTAGCAATCTAATTGGATAAATAGCAGGAAAAACGTATCTTCGAAATTCGAATCGTAGATTCTGATTTGTGCGGGGAATAAGCCGAATGTATCCAAGTTGTCCAAGTGCGTATCCAAGTACTTTAGGAGAAGGAGCCCCACTAAGAGGCGACCTGTCCCTGGCACGAAGAAGATGCTTCACAGGAGCCTGAAATGTACCACGAGAAGGAGAAGGACGAGAGTGAACCGGGCGCGGAGTGTCAAGGATATCTCTGCTTGACTGCGAACTTAACTCTGCGAGAAGAAATGGAGAATTAATGCTCTTCTTCTTGTCTTAAAAATGCAATCATTTTGTGAAAAAATTAATTATTTCATACAAAGTTTTTCTTCCTTGATTAGAAATTCAACTGTTCGGTGAAAATTCTAAATTGAGCTTTTCAGTTTGATAGTGCAACTATCCTCGTTATTTCTCTGTTATAAGCTAAGTAGTATATTATGCACAAAGGGGAAGAAGAGGGACATTATTGATATATGTATTTTTTCAGTGAGAGCCGTGGGAGCCGACCTTGAGTGCCGGCTTTCAAGTTCTTTTGTATATAATGACTATTATATCTATGACGTCGTGATGCCGTCCGAGACGAGGAATACCGAGCCTGGCTTGCTTTCGCCCCGTTCATTCTTCGGTTCCGTCTAGTTTTCTCGGGCCCATTCCTCGGTTTTTGTCGACACATTCTTTCTCTTCTTGTCACATCCTCCCTCGTTATCGCCTCGGTTTTTCCGAGGAATGCGACAAATGTGCGCTAGTAAAGCGAACAGCTTGCGGGATATTTTGCCACTTTGACGAAATAATGCGAATTAGCGTTCTTTAATAAATAGTTACTGTCGAAATATGATTACATATCATACTTTGTTGTGCATTACTGATTAATTTGATATTGAACACGACTACGTTACGATTTTTTCAAAGATTTAACTTCACTTCGTATGTTATTTTGTTCTTATTAAAAATTTATTTCAAAGTAAAATTTCAAAATATTTTGGTGTCAAATGTCTACGTTTGGTAAATAGAATATATTTTTCGGGACATTAAAAAAATCGAAAGTGCGTACCTACTTGAATCATATTTTTTGTATTCCTTAAATTTTATGTAACTTGAATTTATAATAAGTTAAGAAACACTGAGCGAATCTTGAATCATCTCTCTTTGAGCACCGCTTCAAAATTTTCTAGAAAATTATCAAGCGATGATCTGTGGGTCGAATTCAACATTCTTCAGTACTTCAGAACGATTTTGCTTACTACAATTGTTATTATTCAGCTCCCATTTAAACTATCACTTGAAATCTGGTAAAAATCTGTTTGGACGACAAAGCTCGGCTCGCCCACATCTACCTCACCTCTCATTTCGTGACTTTTATTATTTTATCCTTTACACTCTGATCAAGTTCAAAGGGTATATCGAAATTGGACAAAATAAATGCTTTGAATAATTGTGAAACAGACAGGCGAATATTAAAAAGAAAGGATGTAACGAACTTTAGCTTCTTAATTTCTGATCCAAACTCAACAGTTGCCAGGGATTACTCTAGCTTCGTTTGAGATTTTAGAAATATATTTTGCATATATTTTATTAAGATTATCCCAATTATAAATATGTTATTCTCTCTCTCCTTCCTCGTAACTGGCCAATCATCGGCCTGGGTCCCACCCTCCTTCCAAGCGGAGAGCGTCCTGCACTCTGGTCCGTCTACGTGCGACCGACGAAAGGACAGTTGATCTTTAACTTCTGAACCATCAGGTTGATATTTTTTCTCTGTGCGGCTACACCGTGTGTTAGTGTAAAGTAAAAATCGAGTGTTCTTCAAAATTAGGACTCTTCTCATTTCCGCGGCCTGGACTCCTATCCAGGGCTTCATAATCATCGAGAGATTCCAGTTCTCCAAATACGAACACGCTCTTCGATTATCAGGGCGAGTGCTCTGAATATAAGAATCTCATTTCCACGGTCCGAACCCGTTCCAGAGCTTCACAGTCGTCGAGAGATCTCAGTTAAAGTTTACCACAAATACAAACAACGTAACTCAGGTACAGCCGAAACGGCTTAATCTGAACGCGTTTCGCGGACTTTGCGCGCGTGAATAAAATATTCCTGCAAATTCAGTAAATTCTCGTAATTCAGGGAGAAAAACCGCATCAACCGCGGTCAAACCGAAACGTAGGAAACGTTCCTCGTTGAATACCTCGGAGGTGTCAGTGAAGAATCCGTCAACGGTTCCCGGTTTACCACCTCTATCCCCCGTGACTCATCGATGAGACCTTTCCGTCCGGTGTCCGTGCTGATTTTTTGTCCAATTAGAACGTTACGGTCTCACTCTACGTTGTTCGGTGGAGACGACGATACTCTTTACATCCCGACCGGAAGTTCCCCAGGTCCCCGGAACGGGCTTCAAGTAATATTCGACGTGCACTGTTTTAACTCTGTGGCCCCCCCCCCCCCCCCGCCGCGCTTCTTTCCGACGTATTCATCGCATTCGCCCTCGCGCTATTTGCCCTCCTCGCCGTTTTGTGCATAACCCATGAACACGGACGGGGTTGAAAACCTAAGTAATAAATAAATCAGTCATAAGTCTCATGTAAACTCATATGATCAGCACAGAATTGATTTTATAATTCACCTCTATGTAATACATGCATGTATGCTTGTAAATGAATGAATGTATATTTGAGTATTAATGTATGTATATTTGTATATTCATGGATGTAAATAATTTTATAATTCAGAAATGCCTTAGCACTGAAAAGTTTCCTTTCGGGTCCCTCATGACGTGTATATCTCAGGGTTTGGCTGAGTTGAAATGAAAGAAAGAAGTTCTTTTATCGCAGAGTTGTGGAAAAATTGTGAATGTTATTGTTGTTTCTTAATCTGCATAATATGCCCAATTTTCACAACTTTTTCAGAATTTTTGTTTAAGATCATATAGGAAAAATGTGATCGCTAATGGAGTCCTGAAAAGTCCTGAAAATGAAAAATTATAGCAGCTCCAAAACTTATGAATAATTTTTTTGTCATTGATAAACTTTCTTCTGTTAAAAATGTAAATGCCAAACATTTAAAGAATCAGATCATGAAGAAAGATGAGTCAATTTGAAAAATGCAGTGACTCGTCATTTTTAATGATCTGATATTCTCAAATTTTTCGGAAGTAAATTTAAAACATATGAAAGCTTTTCTATGCTAAGAAAAATTATGTTCAGAGCTTGTAGACTTTTTTTATTTGCAGGTGCTTATACAAAAATTAATTTATACAAAAATAAAATTTATGGTTTTTCCAAATCGGCAATTAAAAAATTATTTTCTTTCATTCCAAATTCGCCCAATCGCAAGATATTAATTGGTATCCAAAAGTTTTAAAAGATTCCAAAATATTTCACAGAATTTAAAAATTTGATATTGATTTTGCATACACTAAAAGTTTTTTTTTGGAATTTACCAAGATTTCCAAATGTGCAAAGATTTCACAAAGATTTCAAACATTGTAATATTTTCCAATTATTACCAAAGATTTCACAAGTATTTCAAAGATTTCTTTACCTTTTTAAAAGATTTCAAAAAATTTCACAAAGGTTTCAAACATTTTGCTAAAATTTCAAAATTTTCCACAATATTTCACAGAAATATCAAGATTGCACATAGATTTTTCATACTTTGAAAGAGTTCCAGGAATTCACAAACATTTCCAAATATTTCAAGGATTTCACAAACATTTCAAATATTTTAATATGTTTTAAATTATTTAAACAAGAAATGGTTTAAAATAAATTATCAATAAGAAGAAAGCAAACTACTGATATAGTGAAGTTGAATCTTCGAAAAAATCGTAAAATAGTCGTGTTTGATGTCAAGTTATTCAATAATGGACAAACAAGTATAATGTGTAATCAGATTTCGTATATAACTATTCAATAAAGAACGCTAATTAGCATTAAGGCGTCAGAGCGGCAAAAGAACGCTCCTGCGAGCTGTCCGCTCTGCTAGCGTACATCTGTTGCATTCCTATGAAAAGTCGAGGCGAGGAACGAGAAAGGATGCCACGAGAAGGCAAAACGAGACGTGGAATACAGAGAGACCAGATATGTCTCGTCTCGTCCCGTCTCGTTCGTCCGGACTTCTCGTTCGGTGGCAACACTACTATGAAGTCACAATTTTTGACGACATAAATATACACAGCCTCCACAGGCCTGAGAAATGGCCGCATTCATGCGTGTATGATATAAAATATATTAAATAAATTATATATATATATATATATATATATATATTATATCAGTATATTTACCAACAGAATTAAAGATGACCGCCAGAATGAAGACGAAATTATAGACCATCCTCATTTTCACAATGTAGAGGAAAAACTGATTAATGATTCAGTGAAGAAGTGAGTCAACTAATGTAACTATAGAATATTCGTTGCACCATCAGAGTACAAACATATGCGTAAGTAGTCCTTATCTCACATATATGTGAGCTGACAACGTTATTAGTTTTAAGATTGTCCTTCGAAGATATAATAATCAAATTTTCATCTCGAATGAAAGGCATTGGTTTTAATTGGTTATAAACTTTGTATGTGAAAAAAATGTTAAACACGAACATTCTTTGAATCATTTAACATTAGAGAGAAAAAGTAAATGTGAAATAAAGAACAAACAATTTTGGACTTTTTCGACTTATTTGAACAAAATTGACTTCCTGAAGGTTAAGGCAGAAATTCTTTGTCAAACATTAATTTTAATAATTAAAGATTCACGGGTTTAGTTGAAAATAAATCATTTTTAGTTAACATTTGAACAATTTTGTACTAAATTTATTTATTTTGTTTTAAATTGTCCTCTTTTGGTAGTAAACTAAAGTTTACCTACTTTGTTGAAATATCATTTCATCAATTCTGTAGAAAATACAAGTTTTTCGAATCTCTGACACTATGTGTGTCGATAAGTATTCAGTATTATTTTATCTCAGAACTGATACCCTACTATTCGTTATGGATAGTTGTTCTTCAGATCGATTTCGTTGATACAAGAAAGTACTGATTAATGAGCGACATGGTGAAAGAGATTCGAAAAAACTGGAAGTTTCTACATCATTTCTAGAACAAGGAGCAAATGATAATACTTTTCTAAATAACGACATTCGTAAATTGTGTAATTAATTCCAGAAAACTATATCTTTTAATGATTTACTGAACAAAATATTTGGTTTGAACAAGAATAATTGTTTCAACAATTTTCAATCTGATTAATATTTGGAAGATGCCATAACCATTAATATATTATAACGTCCGAGTTTTTAAATTTAGAATTAATATAAATTTCGATATTAAAACGATTACTGATAATGGCTCGGTGAAGTCATTGGTTAACGCTTCTCTTATGGATAATGGCGTTCCCGGTTCAAATCCGGGCTGAGATAGATTTTTTCTTGTTCTTTAAAATTATGTGTCCAAAGTATTCGTTTTAATATCGCGTAAGAAAAATGTCTTTAATGAAACCACCTGCAAGTTTGGAGTAACTTAGTCCAATAACATGATGTCCGTATCGTTTGCAAACGTATTCAACAAATTTGTGGGTGCGATGCGAGGTCACTCTATCTTGCATATTATAGTGATTCTTAACAAAACCCATTTCCTTCACATGAGGGAAGAAGTTTTATTTGAGAAGTTGCTGATAACTTTCGCCATAGACGAAGAAACAGCCGCCCGTACAGTGACTTTCAGAGGATAAAGCGGTTTTGAATGGGCTACATGTGGATGTTCCCTTCCCCAAAAATGAAAATTTTGTTTATTTACGTAGCCATTTAGCCAAAAATGTGCTCCATTGCTGAAAACAATGCGATCTATATCAATCTCACCATGATTGAACATTTGAAGCATATGCTTGGAAAACTCTACCCGCTTGGCCCTCGCAGCATGTGTGACAGCATTTGATGTGTAGAGATTTTGAAAGGATGAAGTTTCAAAAAGTTCTTCAGGATTATTCTCAATGTTTATCCGTTTAAATCTAGTGCCTGCGCTGCTTTGCGCATTGAGGAATTAGGGTTATTCTGAAAATATTCCTGCGCCTCTAAAATCTTTATCGGTTTCCATCAATTCTCCACTTTTCAAAACCCCCTGCTGAGTCAGAAAAAATGATTTTCGCGAAGGTTTCTGTCTGTAACCTGTAGTCTGTAGGCACGATGACTTTCGAAAAACTGATCAGATTGGATTGAACTTTGGCACAATTTCTAATGCCTAAAATATGCTGCTATTTGTAGTGCTCACAAAGGCCAAAATTTACCTCTACAACTTTTTTTGATAGAAACTAAATTAAGAGCGTTATAGAATGTTCAAAATTAAAAAAAAAAATAAAATAAAATGAAAATTTTTAGTCAACAACGCACGATATGAAAATAAGTCGAGATCAGAAAAACGTTGCTTCTTGCTTAGTTTTTGTTGCATTCGTAAAAAACGACACTAAAAACAAAGAAATCACATTTTTGGACAAACGACACAAATTTGTAATTCATCCTTGTTTGAATAAACAGATTAAATTTCTGGACAAAAAGATATAAGGTGCAATATAGTATTTAAAAACAAAATTGTTTCTGAATTAGATGTGAACATTTGTTTTCAACCCTTTTTGTCACGAGACACGCGAGGAGAATGTGTTAGTTAAAACCGAAGGAGCTTTAGTAAAAAAGAATTCACGAACACTAAGTTTCAGATGTCGTCGTTAGAACTTTAATTTTAAAAATCGTATGCAAAAATGTGAAGGAAGTATAATGACCAAGCGCGCAGCGCGCGGATAACACATTATTCATTTAGTAGTTTAAAATTCAACAATTTCTAATTTATTCATGAATATGCAGGTTAAAATGAAAGGAGTTCTCAATCTCAACTAGCAATTTCGATTTTTTTTTGGCTTCGAGTTAAAAATGAACCACATAAATGAATACATAAATCGAATAATATTTATAGGTCTCTTATCGCTAATTGGTTTATTTCCACAGAAAAGTCAATTTTTATCAAACACGGTAGATCATAATGCAAAACTATACACATTAGAAAATATTTGTCTAATTGAAATGAGTATTTTTTATTCGCAGGTTTTTTTAACTCGTCGAGACTTAAGGAGATATGCGAAGAAAATGGTTATAAACAAGTGCTGGTCGTTTATTCCTCTTACTGCGAGGTCTCGAATACATTCAAATTATTTTAATGTTCCTAAAAGAAAGTAATAAAAATCAGTTTTTCAAAAAATAGCAATTTTGAATGTTTATATGAATCGCTTCCCAAAAAAAAAGTGAAAATAATTAAATTCGTAATACAGATATTCCAGTCAGTGGAATAGATCATTAATTTTTTTTTATAACCAATTTCTTCGCACATGTCCTCAAATAGAAATAAACAAATGAAAAAAATGAAACAAAATTTAAATTTATTTTCATGAGCCGCGTTTTTTTTTTATTCTATTTAATTTTGCGTTACAATCGGCCGCTAGCGAGAAAAATTCGATAATGAATTTAACTCGCGCTACGCGCTCGATCTTCGTGCTTCCCCTACATTTTTACACAGAACTTTTTAAATTAAACGTCAGAGCATCGACAATTGTAATTTTGTGATTGTAAATTCTCTTTGGTTAAAGATCCTTCGGCTTTAATGAAAACATTTGCATCACGTTTCTCGTGCTTCGCACTCGATTTTGTCCAAAATTCGAACTCTTCTACACTACGGTTAAAAATTTTTACATAAAATGTATATTACATTTATTTCTGTACCTCGTCTTGTGAGTGCTTATATAGATATTGCAAAATAAGGTATACATTTGATTGATTATGATTACTTCAATATTTATTGCTTTTTTTTGCAACTTTTGTCTATTTATTTTTTTCTTCTCTTATGTCGTTCTTCCAAAAATTAGTTTATATTTTTCAAATATTTTTTTTACGATTAATAGAAATGCTACTCGTCATATCTAAAAATGATTAGTAACCAATTTTTAGATCCTTTTTGGGTGAAAAACTTTTGTGATTAATTTTTTTCGTACCATGTGTCGTTTTTCAAAAAAAAAATAATTATTTTTCATGTTGTTTTTTACGATGGAAACACAAATTACGCGTCCTATCAACAAATTATTTGCGACGAGTTCGTATCTCTTTTTTGTGTGAGCAAATTTCCTCTATTCCTTTCTTTCAAAGTTTCTGGGGTTTGTCTAGAAACGTAATTGTTACATTTTCATCTGAATGAGATTGTACTAGTTTTATGTGAAAACCGATGAGTTCATTAGCCAGCCATGTTTGACCAACGGTTCTTGTTTTATCCATCGAAAATGATTTTTAAAAAACAAAAAATCCCATTTTGCAGCAAATTTATATGTGATGCGGAAAATATGTTGAAGTATAAAAATTGTTCACTTCAAAAAGATCTCCAAATTTACTTCGGACTATTTTTTTTATAAGACGCATATTTTTTGTTTTATTCGTGAAAAAGGTGTTAAAAATTAAAAAATCTATTTTGCAGCAAAACTATGAGATACAGAAAAATGTTAGAAAGTAAAATTGTTCATATCGAAAAGGTCTACAAACTCTTTCTTTCTTTTAACATTAATATATATTAAGTATATTAAAGCCATGGACTGTATTTAAATTGGATGTGATTTTTGTGAATTATGATTATTTTTACGCGCTCGTGATGGTTAAGAAATAATAATGAATCTGCAATAATGGTGAAATTTATCTGCATTATCAGTATAATGTATTAAATTATTTTCTGGAGCAGTGTAACCAAATTTTTTTTCCGCTTTTCTTCGAATAATGTAGACCTTGGAATGTTCGTTGAAAATGAAACAAATATGTTCCGCGAATGTAGACACTAGGCGTGAATAAAGCGAGGTAAAATGGATTGATAGCATGAATAATTGAATTTCATCATTTTGAGGAAAAATGATTTGAAGAAAAACCTTACTGGAGGTGACGTTGTCTTTCAGCGTGTATCGCAATCAACTTCTAATTGCTTTGATAAAGCTGAAAGTCTTGCACAATTGCCTTCTTTTATCACTATTAGTATTTTTGTATAAAATTTGAACTTATATATATATATATATATATATATATATATAATTAAAAAATAAGGTTAAACAACCACCGCAGGGACTCACTGGGAGCTACTGCCATCTAAAAAATGGCAGCGGCTCCCAGTAGGACCGCGGTAAATCACATTCATGGCCACGTCTCACAACCGTGAGATGAGTGGTCACATGACACGATGAAATCACAACGACAGGACGGCGAAACACTCATGTGTTTTGAGTACACGAAGCCACCCAAGGATGACAGCTTTCTGCATCCATTTCGCAAGTGCCTTGGCATATTTTTGGCACACGGGAATGGCTTTAAGGTTACGAACCAGTGATAGTTTCGCACCTCCGAGAGCACCTATCACAAGGACAATTACTTGTACCGAATATTTATGGTACAGTCTTCGCAGCTCCCTTTTAAGGTCTTGATACCTCTCCTCCTTTTCTTTCTCCTTGCACTTGATGTTATATTCGGACGGGGCCGAGAATTCGATCACGAATATAGTTCGTTTCTCGAAATCTTGGAGAACAATGTCAGGCCTCGAGTGTGCAACGGAGACTGCTGTCCGAAAATCGTAGTTCCAGAAAATTTGGCACTTCTC
>CAKNWU010240464.1:0-10338 GCA_932072015.1 Andricus quercustozae | reverse complement strand
TGATCCCACATAATTTTTCATAACGTGAATTTACTTAGAGTTGGAATCTTAATCGTTGTCGCTAACAAAATCTTTTATTTCAGGTTTAATACTCTTACAGGATTGGTGCCGATGTATATATTCGGGACCAATTTCCTGAACGGAGAAAATTAAATCCGTCGAAAAATCAACGGTTGTAGACATGTTTCTATAACTAAGATTTAGCGATACAGTTAAATTTAGAATCAAACCAACTAAAGTAGATTAAAAATGAATACTTAATAAAGATAAATAATTTGAAAAGTGGAATAATGCTACAAGTTGAGTTCATCCTATTTATTTATCCGGAACGAACAAAATCGCACTTTTCACTCACATCGCGCGAAACCCGAGCGAAAATTTACGGGGGAACGCCACACAAGATGACACACGGCAAGAACAGCTGATCCAAAACGCTCATGCGCATTTTCGATGTTAATATACTCGAACTATCAGCCTGCAGCTGTCGTGCAAGTCGCAGGCCAGTCATTCCTCGCCGCTGGCACGACCGACGAGCGCCTGATGTGCCAGAGCGTTTTCCGTCCTTCGGTCGCATTCCGACTCTGCGGCCTACACGTGCATTTAGCAGGCACGTTGGTCTCCAACCCGTCGGGCCATACACGTGCCGGCACGTATTGTTATCTGGGTAGAAGCGTAAAGAGTTGTAATTAATGGTTATGCAATAGCATAAGTAGATGGAATAGAAATAAGGTTCTAGATATACGATTTTCTGTACATATGTGTAAATAGTAAGGATAAGATTTTATAAAATATGTAGACGGAAGTATTGTGAGAAATAAAAGTCCCATGAACCCTTAAGGGACACATTATGAATAAAGAAGAAGAAGAGTGGTTCTTATTTATACTTTGTGAAAAAAACGCTTAAAATTTATTTGCTTCTCAACCCAGCTTTTTGTTCGAATACAAACAAAACTCGAAGTGGACCAAATATAAGAAACGAAAAAAGTTCAATTCGTTTACATAGATAGAAAGCGATTTAAGAAAGAACGGCGAATGAAAAATTCAGAGCACTTTTGCAAAAGGAAAGAGTTAAGAAATAAATTGTAAATTAATTACAACTTATTTGAAAATTTAGAAGTATTCTTAGAAAACAAAGTAGTACCTTAAAATATTCCAATCTGTCGAAAAATGTTAAAGATAAAATATTTAAACAAACTATCATTGTTTTAACAAATTTTAATTTAATAAAAAATGCATGCATTTATATAGTTATCATTGATTAAAAAACTCATAACGTCTACAAAATTCATTCATTTGAAAAAATTAAATGTTACCACAAATTAAAATTGTTTAAGCAATTTTAAATTAATTCACAATTTACTCGTAATTCTCGAAATTACCGATTAATAATGACTGATGAAAAAACAGTTTCAAAAAGCGTAACGGAATTCCAGTTTCCCGCAGCACGGTTAAACATTGTGGCCTGATATTTTGCATCCCTCATCTAAATATTGCTCTCTTTTGTTGTGCAGTCTCGGTTTTTTAAAAAAATGTTTATGTTTGACGTTATAAACAAAAAGAAAAAAACAAAAGAAAAAAATTCAGTGAAACTCAATGCTAACTCACTGTGTATTTTCGAGGCCTGGCCAATCGACCCCCGTCAAATTTACGATGCAGACTCCCTTTCATTGTTATGAGATGTAGGCCGGTTCAAAAATCTGAAATTATGAAAGCATCGCGTGATTCAATTTTAATTAGCAGAAATAGTTTATTCATATAATTTCAAGAAAGTGAAAAAAAGATTCATAAAAATCGGTTAATATTTGCAGTAATAATAGAAATTTTGAAGTGCGCACGATAGTGTGCCAAGATGCACCGCGCGTTTATTTATTATATGTTTACTCGAAGTATGAGAAAATCGATATGAGAAGCAAGAATACTCCCAGAATGCAAATAATTTGATTATTGTCTGTTTTAACTGTTATAAACAAATGACATTAACCAACAGCCACATAGTGTAATTTTTGTTGTAAAAAATTTGGTTATCGGATTAATATGCTTTAAATTATAGTGAGAGTGACTGTTAGTCACAAATTTTATGAAACATCAACAATTGTAAATGTCGTAAAAAATTTTTTTTCAAAAATTTAGAATTTGCAGTTTTTTCTGTTTCGGTTATTCCTTTATTATCTGAAATTATGTAGATATTCGGAAAAGTGATATATGTTTAATTGTGTGTGGTCAAATACAACAGTTATTGATTCTTTAAGCAAATGAAATAAGTAAATATAAAACTTTGTCCTGGAAAATAATTTGCGTTGCACTGAAACTGCTTCGAATGTTTGTGAGCGAGATTTACAGTAACTGTTTCTATGTAAAATTCACAATAAACAATTGTTATTATTTAATTTTAAATATTAAGATTCGTAGGTATTTAACAATATTGTAATTTTTATTGCAAAAAGTTTGTTCTTCTCTGGAAATCGTTTGAACTATCGTGAGAGTGATTGTCAGTAACAGTTTCTATAAAACATTGTACACCATTTTTTTTGAAAATTATTGAATTTGCGCTTTTTTAATTTCGGATTTTCCTTTATCATTTGCATTGCTGTAGATATTATTGAAAAGAACATAGGTTCAATTATATTGGTTACAATACCAATCCTAAACAAATGAAATAAGTAAATACAAAAATGTGGCTTTTCGGCCTGCGAAATACTTTTTCTTGCACTAAAATTGCTTAAAATTTTTGTGAGATAGATTTGCTGTCACTAATTCTATGATAGAATTAACAATAGATCATTCTTATGATCTATTCTTGTAATTTTAAATGTCACGAATTTTTCATGTATTTAAAAAAGGCATTTATTGATCCATTTTACCAGATCAATAAATCGGTTACCTAAGGCTAAAAGACACATACATCCTGCAATTCAGATCCACCTGCCATGACAAAAAATTGGCGAAAGACGAGTTCTCTAACGGAAAAATCCCAAAATTGTCATTACTTCGTTTCCATTGCTTATAAAATGAACAAATAGAATGATATATGGATCATTTTCCAGAATATCTTAATTATCCTAAATGATTCAGGAGAGTCCAAGTTTGGTAAAATCGCTCATTTAGATATGTTGCTACAACATTTTTTATAGCAATTGTATATTGTTTATTTTTTATGAAAATAGTTATGGAAAATCTTTCTCACACATACTTGAAGCAGTTTGAATGGGAAAAAAATCTTTCCAGGACAAAGTTTTATATTTACTGATTTAATTTGTTTACAACATCAACAACTGTTGTATTTAAACACACATAATCAAACAGATATCACTTTTCCGAATATCTACATAATTTCAGATAATGAAGGAAGAAACAAATTCCAAATTTTTGAAAAAAATTGTTTACAATATTTACAATCGTTGAATCAACAAAAAAATTACACTATGTGGCTGTTTGTTAATGTTCTTTATTTATAACAATTCAAACAGACAATAATCAAATTATTTGCATTCTGGGAGTACTCTTGCGTCGATTTAAGATCATTTTCATTAGATGCAAACCGTTATTGAAGAGTAAATACTAATTTTTTGAATAATCTCGATTTTCATATAATCATATAATCTTGAAATTATATGAATAAACTATTTCTGCTAATTAAAATTGAATCACGAGATGCTTTCATAATTTTAGTTTTTTCAACCGTCCTGCATCTCATAACAAGGAAAGGGTGATTCGTTTCGGACAATTCGACGGGCTCCCGAGTCTCCGCTCGCGCTCCGGGGAGTTTGCCTCGTGACGGGGTCGATTGGCTAGGCCTCGAAAATACACACTGAGCTAGTACTGAGCGTCACTGCTTTCTATTGTTCTTTTCTTATTGTTTATAACGTTAAATATAAACATTTTTTTTAAACAACCGAGACTTCACAACGAAAGAGACCAATATTTACATGAGGTATGCAAAATATCAGACAAAAATATTCAACCGTGCGGCCGGAAACTGCAATTTCGTTTTGTATCGCTGATAAATCCCCTTAATGGGTCATTCACAAAATACGTGATAAGTTCAGGGGGGGGGGGTCTGTCAAACTATCATTCTCCGTGTTATAAATAGTGGAAAACGTATCACACAAAGGGAGGAGGGTATTAAACTCCATGAAAGACGTATCACGTATTTGGTGAATGACCCCTAAAGTTTCTTAAAATTATTTAATTTTAAAAGTTATGATTGATTACAATTTCAGAACAAAAGATACTGAAACGCGGAGCTATTTGTAATATATCGAATTTTCATAACAGATATATAACATTTATAAATATTGATGTAATGTTAAATATCATGTATTATAATGTGTACTTTTTTTAGTATGATGACTACATAATTAACAAGATTATTAATACAATTTAATCTACATTTATAATTGAGTTGAAAGTGTAATTCCAAATGTTTTAAATTTACGCACATAACATTATAATAACAGTGTGACTGTCACGAGCTATTTGGCGCTAAAATTTTTAATGATTTGAAATTTAGGACAAAGTTATAGTTCAAATTTTAGGTTCGTTTTCCACTAGGAGAATATCTCCACTTAATTTACTATTTTGAATTTAATAAAGCTATTATTTGATTTTAATCTAAGAAATTTAGGGATAAAGTCAATAAAAAGCCAAAGGTTCACGGATATGATTATATATTCTGAATATTACGCAAATGCAAATTTTACAAGTCCGAATTTATATAGAATTCGATAGAGCGAACGGAGACAAAGATTTCACGTCGCGAGTCAGTCAAAATCTGATCTCGGAAATCGATGGTGTACGCGGGCTCCCGGATCGCCCAGCGATTCATAGGTCTCCCGCGCAATCCTACTCTCATTCACACTCACACGTCCAGCGAATCAAAAGTCAAATTAGTACCCCCAAACTGACTAAAGCATGATCTAAGTCTTACGTCAACCTGTGATGCAAACCCAGCCTAGTTCGTTTCCTGAAAAACTCCCATTAAACACGTTCCCTCAATTTAGACTTAAATCTCATTTCACGCTTCACTAGCAAAAACGTCAAATAATTAATGGTGGTAAAAGTTTTGATTAGTTTTTACAACTCTTGTACTACTAAAAACCCACTATAATTCTAGGTCAAACCGGTTAATAAAAGAATGCTCTCTTTATTTACTTGATTATTCTACACAAAATCTCTAAGTTCCTATTCAAAATCGTAATGAATCCCCTTTTGAGACACTTTTCCTTTGAGATTCATTCAAAACATGCTCTTTTCGTTCTCATTTTTGCAGTCTAATCTAAGCTGTAAATAAAACCTGAAGCAAAAATCATTTCACTCAAAAACACATGCAAATCATAAAAGTAAATCGAGTAACAAATTAGTGAATTTCTTTTGCTACAGAGTCAGTTCGCTTTCCAAAACACTAAGTCTCTCTCAATATATTCAATTTATAAACATTTGAACTTGATTTATTTAATAATTATATTATTAAATCCGTATAATCCTAAATTCATCATAAATTCATATTTAAACACCTCGCGCTATTTTGAATGTCTGACAGGTGCTGCCTCTAGCGGGCCAAGTAGATATTAATAAACAATCACCGATTGTTACAAACAGGAAACTTTTGTTACCAGTAGATGTATCGCACAAGAAAATATTTCATGTAATCCCGGCAGAGGTCTACCCTGCTTGGGCGGGATATTACAGTAAGAGGAATCTACTACACTGAGAAACCCTTGTTTGTATTTCTTGTTAAAAATTACACTAGATTTTACTATCTGAACTATGCAATGAGGGGCAAAACGCAAATTTTAATAATATTTACTAACCTCAATAGTATCTCGTAGCTACTTAAAGAATTATAAAATATATTGGAATAAAAGTTACAACTATTGCATTTATTGTAAAAGACGTTTGAGGTATTTATTAACCTCTGTAGTAAAACAGCAAGTCTGCACGAGTGCCATTTACTAATTTTGATAGGACAAAATAGTAAATTTGTTGGATTAATATCTGTAGAAGATAACAGTATTTACAAAGTACTGTAGTAAAATGATGCGCACGGACCGTGCGCACCGAATTACTAACTGGTTAGCAAAATATGCTACAGTCGGAATAGTAAAAAAAATAAACACGTGTTGCTAACATTGACACAAGCCTACCCTACCTGCAACCCTTTATAGGAGAATATACTGCGGAGACGTCACTAAATTTCAGGCGAGACGCACTGAAATATTACAAACATAACCTCTTGTCGTATAAGCTTATTGCATGTTTGGGTATACTTGTGAATCGTTCATATTTCCGATTGCTAGATTTTCAACTTCATTAATTAATTTCTACATTAATTACTAGTGTTTAAACTAAATACCAGAGTCTGGTTACTTTATTCACCAGATTCTGTTTTTCGTCTGGTCTGATAATTTCTCCCGCCAGTCTGGTCGACTAGAGGGAGCAGATGCTGAGCCAGACTCCCCTGGTAAAAATACCCGTTAGGAATCGTTAGGATCTTCTTAGAAGCCTCTCAAATTGCAGTTCGAGTTTTAAGTAGATATAAAGAGGAATCGTGGAAAGTAAAGTGATTTGATAGTAGTAAAAATAAAAAAGACGAAATAAATAAAAAAGAGAAGGAAGGGGATTTGGTTGGTTGCCTTCTCACTTTTCTTTCCTTTTTTTTATTTTTGGACAAAGAAACAATTTTTTATTTTGTTTTTAAGAATTGCAATAGGAGCATTTTGTGGTGGTTGTCCAAATTATATCGTTAGCTTCTTGGTTTATTTTCAGGAATTTATACATTGACTTGAGTGTTGGACGTTAAATGGGATTTTGAATTTAATTTTAATCTAATTTAAGATTCTTAAATTTCTATTTGTAATGGGTTCTATGGGGAACCTAGGTGGAAATTATAATCCAAAATTACTTTTTGAACATTTCTTTAAAGGGATCTAAGAGGAATTTAATAGGTACATAATTTTAATAGGATCTAAGCGGAACCTAAGTAGACCTTAAAACGCGAAATTGTTGTTCGAGAAATTCTTTTAGATGGATCTAATGGGAATTTAATAGGACTACGTTTACTGCAGAAGTTTCTAAGTATATAATTGTCGTCTCAAGAGGATCTAAGGAGATTTTAAATGGACATTAAAAGGCTAAATTGTTTCGTACGGAATTCCTCTAAGTGGATTTAAAGAGAATTTAAGAGGATACGTTTACTGGAAAAGTTACTAAGTTTGAATTTTTGCTC
Organism: Andricus quercustozae; assembly: GCA_932072015.1. Classification (NCBI taxonomy): domain Eukaryota; kingdom Metazoa; phylum Arthropoda; class Insecta; order Hymenoptera; family Cynipidae; genus Andricus; species Andricus quercustozae. The sequence continues at coordinate 3,113 of CAKNWU010240464.1, read as the reverse complement.
ATGTATTACGTAACACAAGTTTCCTCCTACATGGATGAATTGTTGGATGTAATCTTTGCACCACATAATCTCAATGGCATAATACAGAAAGAGAAAGTCTTCGTTTTTTGAAAAATGGTATTGTTTTCATTATATTTTTATTAATCGAAAATTTGCATCATTTATGCGTGAAATTTAGCGGCGACATTTGACCCCAGGGAGTCCCTCGTAACTCATCCGTCCTTTCTATTGTTAGAGCGTTACATGATTCGAGTCGGGTGAATGAAATTGATAATTATTAAGAGATGAAGAAATTGAATTTTAATATGCTGAATTAGATTCCTTACATAATTTCGAGATGATTAAGAAAAGATAGAAAAAAATCGGTTAACCCGTTCAATTTCTGTTGGGAGTTTTGAAAATTTTGAATTTTATTTAAGATTAGCTTCAATATTGAGAATACTGACCCATTTTCCTAATCCTTTTTTTCTTAAATTACATAAAAAACGTGACGAAAATGAATATCTAATCGTCTTCAAATTACATAAGTGGTGCTATTTGGTGACAAAGAATTGGCAATCGATATTATTTGATTTTTTTATAAACAAATTTATTAAACAAATGCGTGTGGTCATTTATAGACAGAGAGTAATACGTTTTCTTTTCAATCATCTTCAAATTACAAAAGTGATGAATGTGATGACGAATTGTCAATCCACATTACTTGTTTATGTCACAAACCAATTTAAGAAAGAAATGGATAGGTTGACCATTTCTAGGTAGAAAGTGATCGTTTTTCTTTCTAATCGGTTTCAAAAGTGTTTTCGAAGTGGAGGAAGAACGGATTGGAAATGGATCCTGAAATTATTGAAATGATTGACAAGTACAAGTTGGAAGGTAATTCTTCTGGAACAACACAAAACATTTACAGTGAAGACGATTAGAAAGAAAAGCGAAAACTTTCTAATTATAAATGGTCAAACAATGCATTAGTTGATTAAATTTGTTTATAAGAAAAACAAATAATATAGATTGACAATTCTTCCTCAATAAACATCACCACTTGTGTAATTTGAAGACGATTAGAAAAAAAAATTATTACTTTCTGTCTATAAATCACCATACAATGCATTTGTTTATAAAATTTGTTTATAAAATAAGCAAATTGCCAAATCGTTGTCACCAAATAGCACAAATTATGTAATTTGAAGACGAGTAGATAGAAAAACGATCACTTTCTATCTACAAAAGGTCAAACTATGCATTTGTTTATCAAATTTGTTTATAAAAAAACAAATAATATCGATTGACAATTCTTCCTCAGTAAATATCACCACTTGTGTAATTTGAAGACGATTAGAAAAAAAACAATTACTTTCTGTCTATAAATCACCAAACAATGCATTTTTTTTATACAATTTGTTTCTAAAATAAGCAAATTGCCAATTCTTCGTCACTAAATATTACCGCTTATGGCATTTGAAGACGATTAGAAAGAAAAAGGAACACTTTCTAATTATAAATGGTCAAACAGTCCATTTGTTTATTAAATTTGTTTATTACAGAAGCAAATAATATCGTTTGACAATTCTTCGTCACTAAATATCACCGCTTGTGTAATTTGAAGATGATTAGAAAGAAAACGAGTACTTTCTGCCTATAAATGACGGAACTATGCATTTCTTTGTCCCGAATCATGTAACGCTCTAACAATAGGAAGGACGGATGAGTTACGAGGGACCCCCTGGGGTCACCTGTCGCCGCTAAATTTCACGTCCGAGTCTCAATTTTGTAGTATGTTAATTTGGAGCGCCTGTTTTCGGATCATCGTGGCTACTTTCCAGGTGGCGGATTGCTCGTTTCCAGGCGCATACATTAAGCAAATTGACGATTAATTAAAATATAACAAAAACAAGACCATTTTTCAAAAAACGAAGGCTTTCTCTTTCTGTATTATGCCATTGAGATTATGTGGTGCAAATATCACATCCAACAATTCATCCATGTAGGAGGAAACTTGTGTTATGTAATACATAGGCAAAAATTCAAGCCTGACGAAGCGCCTTAAGAGGATGTAAGGGGATCTTAAACGGACATAAAACCAATACATTATATTTTGTGCGAAATTTCTCTAAGTAGATATAACAGGAATTTAAGAGGCTGCGTTTGCTGGAAAAATGACTGTATATAATTGCCGTCTTAAGAGGATCTAAGGGGATGTTAGACGGACATTAGAACACTACACTTTTTGTACGGAATTTTTCTAAGTGGATGTATTAGGTATTTCATTCTAAGGGGATCTAAAGGGAACGTAAGCGGACACTAAAAGGCCTAATTACTTTGTACGGATTTTCTTTAAGTGCATCTAACGGTAATTTAAGGGACTGCGTTTACTGGAAAAGTTACTAAGTATATAATTGCCGTCTGAAGAGGTTCTAAGGGGATCTTAAATGGACATTAAAATGCTAAATTAAGAGTTATACTGTGAATTATACTAAATCCCAAAATGATGGATCAATTACACATTACGAATCTTCAGATTAAACGTTTTGAATATAATGTACAACTATATATTTATTCTTGATTTCACTTCACTATACGATAATGTGTCAGAACGCATTTACGCATGTAGAGATTTCATTGGTGGCATGGAGGTAACCAGCGGAATGCCACGCAGGTGTAGAGTCATCACTTTAAAATATTTTTAAAAATATACTCTAGTTTCTCCTTCCTCCTAGCGGGCACGTTCTGCAATGTAACTAATATAGAACAGTGTGATAGAACTGTTATGTCACTACACCGAAAAAACGATATTCTAATATTAAGAGTGTCGTATTCTTACAGGCATATTCTTAGTAATATTCTTAATGAAGTAAGCGAAATTCTTACTTTAAGAGTATTTTCTAACCAAAGGGAGAAAGAAGAAATGCGTAAAGGAAAATGCGACTTGCTCTGTTGAATCATTTCTTTTAATGTTTCGTGCCACGTGCTTTTCAATCAGTTTCCATTTTTGATTTTTTTACCCACGAAGTAGTATAAGGAGGCCAAACTCCATACTTTCAAATGTGTAATAAGTGAGAAGCTCGAAGAAATGCAATCAATTCTAAGGATATTATATTGACGACAAATTTCAA
>CAKNWU010240364.1:0-13956 GCA_932072015.1 Andricus quercustozae | reverse complement strand
AAGCTTACTAAAAAGTTTTCCAACAACATGAAAAAAATATTATTGACGCCTTTTAAAAATCCATTAAAAAACTTCAAAACTTTATTTCGAAATCTTAAAAAATCCACTTTTTACGGAATGCTTTCAAATTTTTAATTATTTCTGAAATTTTTCGGGAATCTTCAAATATCTTTTAAAATTATTTCAATGTTTGATAAAATTTTCAAAAAATCCTGCGAAGCTAAAAAAATTGCTTTAAAATCTTCCAGATTCCTCTTCCACAATTTTGGATTTCTGATTGAAAACTTTGCTTTAAAATTTTCAATATTTGAAGAAATAATTTGAAATGTTTTGTAATATTTTTCCATTTTTTCTTGGAATACATTTTTAACCTCTTGAAACATGTTGAGATTCTTAAAAAGCTAGCTTTTTTGACATTATAAAAAATCTTTTGAAATAACTCAAAATTTCCCCATAAACTTTTTCAAGGTTCCGCAAAATAAACAATTTCTTAAAATCTTCCACATTAAAAAAAATATTTTTATCAATAAAAAATGTTTTTTTTTTACTGAAAGTTTTTTGTATTAATATAGGAATGACATTCTAATCATCAAATTAATTCAAAATTCAACAATACACACTGATATAAACTGAAAATAAACTTTTTTAATTTTCTTGAAAAATCAAAAATTTAAATTTTGATCGCACAAAAAATAATGAAAAATTAACAATTCCATTTTTTGGTCAAACTATACAAGATACGAAAAAAGATGAAGAAACAAAAATTATTCGCCCAAAAAAGATCTACAAATTTGTTATTAAAAATTTTTTGATCAGACGCGTAGTTTTTGTTTTAATGTTCAAAAATGACATTACAAATAAACAAATTAAATTTTTGTTCAAAAAGATACAAAGTACAATAAAATGTTTAATAACAAAATGTTTTTGAATTAGATCTGAAAATTTTCTTTTACCCTTTTTTTTCTCGCGAGACACGTGATGAGAATGTTTTCGTTAAAGCCCAAAGAGCTTTAACAAAAAAGAGAATTCACAATCACTAAATTTCAGTTGTCGCTGGGCTGAAAATTGATATTTTCTGGTTGAAACTTTAATTTCTGTACAGAAAATTTTTCTTTTGGGTTGAAGGTTTCGTTACGTAATTTAAGTACGGCTTCCTAGTGATTATTGTTTCTTCTTGGTCGATTAAGGTGTGAATTCAGGTGAAACTGATTTTAATTCAAACCAATCTAAGATATTCAAGAACTCTCGCGACGGAAATTAAAGGCGTTACGCCTCATCTTTACGAATGGAATCAGTAATTTTACTTTCGAGAGCGAAAAGATCCTTTCAAATCGAGCTTCTATCGCAGGAAACAATTTCCAATTAGATTTTCCCTGTATTAAATTTAAAAGAAAAATTATAGAATAGAATATAAACTAAAAGCGGAAATTTATTTTTTCTTGGATTTTTATTTTTTTTTATTTCTGTTAGATATTCAAAATTCAAAATGGCGGATCCAACATGGCGGGTCTTGAATAGTTAACATGTTTGGTTCTGGATAAAATTGGTGGTAGTTAGATTTTTGGTGTCGCTGATTTCAAATCTGATGTTGAATTTTCAAAATTCAAAATGGCTGATCCAATATGGCTGAACGAATTATTAAAAATATTCGGATATTGATCAAATTGGTATTGCTTAGGTTTTGGGCGTTACGGATTCGAAATCTGATGCTTGATTCAAAAAATTCAAAATCAGGGATCCAATATGGCAGACCAAAATTACTTAAAAATTTTTGAACTTGATCGTTTAAGAGCGGCAATTTATCAGAACTATTCACTCTGTAACCGATAAAGTTCTAAAATTTTTGATAATTTATGTCCGCCATATTGTATCCGCCATTTTTAATTTCCAAAATCCAACATCATATTTGGAATCAGCGACCCCAAAAACCTAAGTATCACCCATTTTATCAGGATCCGTCGAACTTCTTAAATATTCAATATCCGCCATATTGAGTCCGCCATTTTGAATTTTCAAAATTCAACATCATATTTGGAATCAGCGACCCCAAAAACCTAAGTGTCACCCATTTTATCAGGATCCGTCGAACTTCTTAAATAATCAATATCCGCTATATTGAATCCGCCATTTTGAGTTTTCAAAATCCAACATCATATTTGGAATCAGCGACCCCAAAAACCTAAGTGTCACCCATTTTATGAGGATCCGTCGAACTTCCTAAATAATCTATATCCGCCATATTGAATCCGCCATTTTGAATTTTCAAAATCCAACATCATATTTGGAAACAGCGACCCCAAAAACTGAAGTGTCACCCATTTTATCAGGGTCCGTCGAACTTCTTAAATAATCAATATCCGCCATATTGAATCCGCCATTTTGAATTTTCAAAATCCAACATCAGATTTGAAATCAGCGACCCCAAAAAGATAAGTATCATCAATTTTATCATGGTCAGAATATTTTAAATAATTTATGTCAGCCATATTGGATCCACCATTTTGAATTTTAAAAATAAAAACCACATTTCTATTGAGCGATCCCAAAAACCTAAGCATCGTCCGTTTTATCCGGATCCGTCGAAGTTTTGAAATAATTCATGTGCGCCATATTGAATCCGCCATTTTGTGTTTTAAAAATCTAACATCATATTTGGAATCAGCGACCCCAAAACCCTAAGTATCATCAGTTTCATCCAGTTCCGAATATTTTTAATAATTCCGGTCCTCCATACTGGATCCGCCATTTGAATTTTAAAAATCCAATACCAGATTTTTATTGAGCGACTCCGAAAAACTAAGTATCGCCCGTTTTATCCGGATCCGACGAAGTTTTGAAATAATTCATGTCCGCCAGATTGAATCCGCCATTTTGTATTTTAAAAATCTAACATCATATTTGGAATTAGCGACCCCAAAACACTAAGTATCATTAATTTCATCCAGGTCCGAATATTTTAAATAATTCATGTCCGCCATATTGGATCCGCCATTTTGAATTTTAAGAATCCAATATCAGATATAGAGTCAACAACTCGAAGAACCTAAGTATCACGAATTTGATTAATGTTCGAATATTTTTAATAATTCATGTCCGCCATATTGGATCCGCCATTTTGAATTTTGAAAATCCAACACCAGATTTTTATCAAGCGACCCGAAAAACCTAAGTATCACCCATTTTATCAGGATCCGTCGAACCTTTTCAATAATTTATGTCCGCCATATTGAATCCGTCATGTTGAATTAAAAAAATTCAACATCAGATTTGAAATCAGCGACCCCAAAAAGATAAGTATCATCAATTTTATCAAGGTCCGAATATTTTAAATAATTTATGTCCGCCATATTGGATTCGAAATTTTTAAGTTTAGGAATCCAACATCAGTTTTAGAGTTAGCGACACGAAAAACATAAGTACCATGAATTTTATCGAAGTCAAAATATTTTAAATAATTTATGTCTGCCATATTGGATTCGCCATTTTGAATTTTAAAAATCTAACAACAGATTTTTCTTGAGCGACCCCAAAAATCTAAGTATCGACCATTTTATCTGGATCCGTCGAACTTTTGAAATAATTCATGTCCGCCATATTGAATCCGCCATTTTATATTTTCAAAATCCAACATCATATTTGAAATCAGCGACCCCAAAACCCTAAGTATCATCAATTTCATCCAGCTCCGAATATTTTAAATAATTCATGTCCGCCATATTGGATCCGCCATTTTGAATTTTAGGAATGTAACATCAGATTTAGATTCATCGACTCGAGGAACCTAAGTATCATGAACTTTATCAATGTCCGAATATTTTTAATATTGTTGAGTAATAAAATATTATTTATTGATTATTAAAAATTTTTCTTTTGGGTGATAATCGTTAATATGCATGTAAATAACATTAGTAATAATTATTTTAGTATCATTAAAAATTTAACGGACGTAACGTTTGCCCATTTCCTTTAAGCTGACTCTGTGAATTTTTTCACCAATGTGTGGCAATGTTTCTAGAAATATAACTCCACCTCGAAGTTTTTTGTCTGGACCAAGTTGCGCAGATAATTGCACAATTTCTGCTTCCGATACCTAAAAAAAATGTATGAAGCTATGTAAAGAATTTTTTTGATGGTAAGTGTTCTTTGATTTTTATCACCTGGAAAGAATGATGGGATTACTAAAGAAAAAAACCTTTTTGTTTCAAATTCATCAGGACAATTGAATTAAAAATTCGGTATGACGTTTCGGAATCAGAAAGTATACCTTTGGAATTTTTTGGTATACTGGTTCATACTTTGTATACTGGTCCAGGCTTAAACCAGTACACCAGCAAAATCCAACATCATCTGATTTAATTCTCACCTGGTAAATTTCAATCAACATCAGCTTTTAGGCTCAAGGATAGACTAAACTTGGTGATCAAGTTGATGGCGTATCTCCAAAGGTCTGCAGAGCGACCACACTGATTCCCGTAACCCCTAAGGATCCATCGGATGTTCTGGGGTACTTCCAGAATCCCAATCTACGAACCAATTCTTGGAAGGTTAATTCCAACAGACAGGAAGCCAGACCGAAGAAATCGGACTGGATTCTAGCTGCAAGTCTTCCTGAAATTCCTATCAGGGTCCTCGAAGCTCTTGATTGCTGACCCCATTTAGAGGTGGGCAGGGTCATCTTCCGGGTGACCTATCTAAGCTCCCTGGGTGGGCCCAGAAGCATTCGAAGACGCCCCGAGATAGGAATCACCATGATGCAGATTAACTTGCACAACAACAAAGCCGCTTCGACGGTTTTAACCAGGCATTTGGCAGTGGTGCAGACAGGGCTTTTCCTAATCCAAGAACCCTGGCTTTGCAGGAAAATGATTAGTGACTTGGGAGAATGTGGTTTCATAGCTGAGAGACCAGGCGAAAAAGCACCAAGGGCATACATAGTCGTCAGAAGAACTGTCAGGAGCCGGGCTACCTCTGCTGATGGGCTGTGATGCAAACCCCCACCAAACATTGTGGGGGAGCACAAACATCAACTGCAGATGAAGAGACTTATAATTGAATACCTACCTTGCACAGAACTGGAGATTCCAAATCTTGGTGATAACCCCACATTCCAGATTAAAAAGAGGAGTGAGACTCTCGATTTGACTTTCTGCTCGTAAGAACTGAGGAGCAGAATAGTGGGCTGAGTAGTCTCCACTAAGGAGTCTCTCTCAGACCACAAATATATCTGCTTCCGGTTGGTCCTGGGAAAACTGGCGCTCTGAAATATCAGAAAGCCCAGGAAGACACTTTGGGACTCATATAAAAAGAAACTTAAAAGCAGACTCGTGGATTTCTAAGGAAGCTATCGTACCGTAGACCTGCTATTAGCATTATATGATGGCAGAGTGTCCTTTAATTCTAAACCTGGTTCATACGACTACACTGCTGCTAAAGATTTCCGGTAAGATAAAATAATAAAACGCTTCAACTTCAGCAAGAATATCCGCGTCCATATCCAAAGCAGGGATATCTGGAAAGCAGATGGTAACCCGTTCCTCCAAGGGAAAATCACAGATACAGAGACGTTAATCTGGACATTAAGGTGGTGCAGAGGCGGCTCTAAAGGAGTAAGAGGGTCAGGAGCAGGAATCTATTACAGCAAGGGAAGGAGAGGGATAGGGATCCCACTCGAGCGGCATGCCCGAGGGGGATAGGGGTCCCACTCGGGCCCGAGTGGGATCCATTAACATAAGAAAACGTTGCTGGTAGGCAGATTAGAGTCTTCTCGGGGAGCCAAGCATTAAACCAATTTGCAGAGAAGAACAGCGTGGCTCTCATATGGGTTCCTGATCACAGAGGGATCAAGGGAAATGAAAAAGTGGATTAGTTGGTAAGAAGCTTAGTAAAAAGTTACATAGAACCGAAACCAACTGGGATTTTCGTCTTGCTGCATCGGGATGGCCATCAAAAGCTGGATCTGGAGGAAACACCGGGAATACTGGGAACAAACCAAGAGTTGCCGGCAGGAGAAAGCCATGCTGAGCTATACGTAGAGGACAGGCAGAGCCAGCAAAATCCGTAAGGACAGTGGTTCAGATACTTACAGGGCACAACCACCTGAGCTACCACATGCACAAAATGGGAGGCAACTCCACGACAGAGTGCAGAAAATGCAGAAGAGTTAATGAAATATCCCTGCATGTCTTGAGCATCAGCTAGGCTCAGGCAACAAAACCTTGGGGCCCACTTCATGGGACCTGAGAAAATTATAACGCGATCAGTGGCTAACATATTGGGCTTCACCGAGATGTCTAGAGATGTCTATAAATTAAACTAAAATAAACTAATTAGCTGGTAACAAATAACCCGAATCAAGAGAGCACCTTTGAGTGTTTTGTTTTAACCACAAAAGCCATAGGATGTTCACCATCGAGGACATGAGGAACTCCAATTACAGCAACATCCTCCACCTCTGGATGTTTTATCAGAACATTTTCGATTTCTGATGAAGATACATCGAAGTCTTTGTATTTTATAATAGACTTCATTCTTTCCAGAAAATATATGTAACCTTCTTTATCGAAATATCCCAAGTCTCCAGAGTGAAGCCACCCTAGAATATTTTAAACTTGCATTATTTTCTTTAAAAATGTTCTTAAATATTTTGGTTAGGGTAATCCTTAATTGGATCAAAAAGAATAACAATTTTACCTTCGGAATCAAGTACTTCCTCAGTAAGCTTAGGATTTTTATAATAACATTTCATGTTACGTTCACTTTTGTAGCAAAGCTCACCAACTTTATTTGAATTTAAAGTCTCCCCCGTCCTTGCATCAACAACTTTGATTTGTGCATTTCTCAATACAAAACCTACAGATTCATGATTTTTGTGTCCTCGTTCTTGTTCTGTCACTCTCCCACCGGATTCAGTCATACCTACACAAAAAAAATTACAAATTAAACTTTAGGAAAAAAGTATTTAAAATTTCGCATTTAATATCTGATGAGAGACTGACCAGCTCCTTGAAGTGCTTCACCATTCGGCAACATTTCATTAATTGCCTTCGTACTCTCTGCTCTTGTTCTACCGCCTCCAATGACAATTAGATTCAAAGAAGTTAAATCATAGTTTCTCATATTAAATTTACTGAGAAGTGCTGCATTTCGAACTCCTAAGCGTGCAAACTGCACCTGCATTTGTAAGTTTTCAATTTGTAAGATTCAGACATTACCGACTGTTGGTAACTTATCGAGAGTCGGTAACTGACCAACAGTCGGTAACTTACCAACAGTCGGTAACATACCAACAGTCGGTAACTAACTGGTATCGTGTGACTGACCTTGTATTTTTCTACTATTTTGCAGAATTCCTCCGGGGTAGGGTAATGTGCAATGACAGTCGGAGAAAGTGATAATATAGCTCGCATAATAAGTAGCAGTGTTGAATTTCCATGAATTGAGATATAATATAAAAACAGTTTTCCATCCTCTTTTGCATAAATATATTTGTATAAGCAAATGCTCTTATATATTCCCCCGTATGAGTACATCACCGGTTTGCAATTACCAGTACTACCAGAAGAATAGACTATCCATGCGTCATCATCTTGATTTACAGAAGTGCACTCAAATTTTTCAACTTCATCTGCACTGGATTCTTGGATAATATCGTCAAATGATAGCCACCCGGGAATTTGACCAAAAACAACAATCTTTAGGTGAAAATTTGCCTCCCTGACTGCTTCCTTAATTTTTTGACTGTTTTCTTCATCGGCGAATATTATCTTAGGTTTGAGCAGATTAATCAAATCTCGCGTGGCGCCTAAAAACCGCCAAATTTTATCAAATTGTAACCACGTCTCACGAGAGTGTGATAGGTGGTTGCAGGTTGCAGGAGCGACGCAAGGACAACCGCCTTCTGTATTTTCCCCGCAAGTATCTCAAAATTTCGCTGCTAAGCAGTGATTATATATATGTATAGTATATTATTACTTAAAAACTCACCAAGTGACTTATCTCGGTTTCTTCCATTGAAAACAGCACCGATATATTGAGTAGCTAAGAAGGGAACCCAGGATAAAATATTATTGTTTGAAAATAGACATATAATATCACCGGAGTGTATTCCTTGCTTTTTTAGCCAAATTGCGCAGCGAATACTTTGATCAGATAATATTTTATATGTCGAGGTTTTTCCAGTAATTGAATCTATCTGTAATATTATGTAAGGTTATAGAATATATTTTCATAAAATAATTCCTATAATTTACCTGGCCAATAAAATTTGGATGTTTTTTTAAATTTTCCAAAGCCAACTGGCCAACGTTTGCATGTTCTAAAGAAAAGTCAAGCTTCTCTCCGATCAGTATATTATCCTGAATTGTAAATGATGAGTTGACCTACAAATATTGGAAGAAGATTTATTTTTTATTTTTGACGAAAAAAAAAACACATAATTTTTGTTAGCAAAAAAGGCGAATTTTCAACTAATAAAGATAAATTCCTAATCAAACTTTAATGTTTAAATTTTCAACCAAAGCCATGAATTTTAAACTAAAATAATGATTCTTCATTTTAAAAAATAATTTTGAGCAAAATATTAGAAGTTTTAACTAAAAAAGATAAATTTTCAAAAAAAAATGAATTTTTAGTAAAATAGTTAAATTCATGAACCTAAAACCGAAAAATGAAATTTCAATAAAGCAGTTCAACTTTCAACTAAGTATTTGAATTTCTAAGCAAAAAATATTTATTCTAAAAAAAAACTCAGTACTTGATTTTTCAACAATGACTTTCCAAAAAAAAATTGTTAAATTTTCAACTAAAAAAGATCAATTTTTAATCAAAAATATAATGGTTAAATAATGATTGAAAAAAATTAATTTTTGAGTAAAAAAACACATTATTACTATTAATTATTACTATATAATAGTTATATTTTCGACCAAAGAGATGAATTTTTAACGAAAATTATTAATCTTTATATCAAAAAATGATTTTTTATCGAAGTGGTTGAATTTTCAACTAAAAGAGATTAATTCCTAATCAACTTGTTAAATTTTCAATCCAAGAAACAAGTTCCCTACAAAACAGTTTATTTTTTAATAAAAAACTATGAATTCCCATCAAGAATTTAATTTTTAAACCTAGAATTTTCCACTAAAATAACAAATTAAAAAAAAATCTTCAAAAAAAAGTCCAATTTTTAACTAAAAAATATCAATTTTCAAACACAAATAGAATGGTTAAATAATGATTGAGAAATAATTAATTGTTAGTACATAAAAACAAATTATCAACAAAATAGTTACATTTTCATCCAAAGAGATGAATTTTTAACCAAAATTATGAATCTTTATTTCAAAAATGAGTTTTCTACAAAACAGTTTATTTTTCAATGTAAAAATATAAATTTACAACCAAAAATTTAAATTTTAAACCTAGAATTTTCCACTAAAATAACGAATTAAAAAAAATCTTGAAAACAGTAGTTCAACTTTCAAATTTGAAGTTGAATTTTCAATAAAAAGACAAGTAGGGACATTTTTTTGATAATTGAATCAAAAAAATGAATGAAACATGAATTTCCAAAAAAAAAGTTAAAATTTCAATTGAAAAAATCAACTTTTAACTAAGAACAAAGTGGTTAAATTATGTCTTAAAAAATTTATTGTGTACCAAAAAGGAGAAATTTGTGGCCAAATGGTTAAAATGTTAATAGAAATGATGAATTTTCCACAAAAAACTTTAATTTTATACAAAAAATTCAAGTTTTCAAAAAATACTTGAATTTTTTTAAAAATAGTTAAATTTTCAACTAAAAAAGATCAATTTTTAAACAAAAATAGAATTGTTAAATAATTATAGAACAAAAATTAATTTTCACTAACAAAACAAATGATCAACAAAATAGTTAAATTTTCGACCAAAGAGATGAATTTTTAACGAAAATAATAAATCTTTATTTCCAAAAATGATTTTTTATGAAAGTAGTTGAACTATAAACTAAAAAATATAATTTGTTAATAAAATTGTTGAGTATCAAGCCAAAAAATAAATTTTCTACAAAACAGTTTATTTTCCAATATAAAAATATAGATTTACAACTAAAAATTTCACTTATAAACCTATAATTTTCCACTATAATAATGAATTTTCAAAAAATAATGATTCTTTAAAAGAGTAGTTTAACTTTCAACTTAGAAGTTGAATTTTCAATAAAACATGATGAATATTGATCTAAAAAGACAAGAAAGGCCTTTTTTTATAACTTAAAAAAATTAATGTCGTACCTTCTTCATGATTGACAAATATTGAATAAAAGCACGAGTTCAAGTCTCAAAATTGTTCTCTCCCCTCGCTCTGATAACTGAATGTGAATAATGTGGAAGCTTCAGAGGCCTGGAAATCGAAGCGATAAGAGAGCGGAATTATTCTAGTTTACAGACATAATTTTAGTCGTTATCTTTAATCCTTGAAGTCGAACAGAACCTTCAGTTTAAAACAACACACTTTATTTATTTTTAAATGTTTAAACTTATTTAATAAAGTTTACAATAAATAACTTTTTTTTTCATAAAGAAAAAATACCAAAAAGTCTTTTTAAAATGACGCCTCTCTAGAGACCAACACAAGTAGCGTATGGTACGCTAGTCTGTATAATTTAGCCATATCCATGCTAATCCCACTAGCCTGCGTTATTCCCCATGATAGATGCACAGCGAGTGGAGAATTGCTATTTTCAATTAAGTACATTAAAATTAAACTCATTTCCCGCCCTTGTGAGTTTTGGGCAGGGGGAGAATTTTTTTTTTAAATCTATCCGGAAATCAGAAACGGTTGTCCTATAGTTTCACCTTCTAATAATTCTTTAAAAAGGTCTTTTAAAGCGTCTACTATCCCATCTATATCACATAGCATTTGACATTTGCTTTTTCTCATGTTGACTAACTCTGTACGTTTACTTCCCTTCATCTCTTTAAATAATAGTTTTATGTTTCCTTCAAAGCAGTTTTGTATTTTCTTTTCTTCTTCTGTTCTGATTTTATCTTTAATTTCCTTAACTAGTCGTTTAACTTTTTTATTTTTGTGTCTGCAATCATTTTTGAGCCTATTTCTCTCATCGTCGCTAAGACCTGTGATGTTCAACGTTCTCTTGTGAGCTTCTTTCTTTTCTTGTTGGGCTGTCTCAATTTCATCATCTGATTCCTACCTTCATTCTAGCCTACAACAATCTGGGAGATACACAATCATGATCTCTGAGATGCTCTCTTGCTTTTTCATTAATAATCAAACCGACTTCTTGCCTAGCTTGAATCCCCAAAATTATCTAGCACCCTTTCTGTATCTGTACCCTGAGGTTGGAATCCGACACATCCGTTCATATCTCCTAGCAGAATGATTCTCTCACCATGATCGAAAGAACTTATTGTATCATCTGAAGTGTCCGAGCAGGCGTAATTGACTTCTTTCGGATCACGATCAACATGGGCATAGCACGCTATGATAAATAATCTTCTGATTCCTACCTTCATTCTAGCCCACAACAATCTGGGAGATACAAAATCATGATCTCTGAGATGCTCTCTTGCTTTTTCATTCACAATCAAACCGACTCCTTGGCTACTATGAGATTCACTTAATCTGTAAGACAATCAACTTTTAATTCGTAGTAATCCCCTCGCAATCTGAAGTAATCGATTTGTAATCCAGGTAATTCAGAGTAATTTGGGTAATCCAAGTAATCCACTTGTGATTCAGTTCTAATCCAGATTAATTCATCTAACCGAAGTAATCCACTTGTAATCCGGAGTAATTTAAAAAACTAAGAGTAGTCCTCATTGTCCGTAGTAATACACTTAATTCCGGAGTAATCCACTTGTAATTCGGTGTAATCCACTTATGATGCAAATTGTAATCGGAACTAATTATTGTGCAATTCTTTTTTTAAACCACAAAAGAATCATTATTTGTATTTGTTAATTGTTTAAATAATTGTTGTTCCCTTGAAAAAAAATTACTAAAAAATTTAGGGAATGAAGTGGATTTAGTAATACTATGGTCTATTTAATGAACTTGAAGAGTGTACTTTTTTTTTGTTCAAAACGTTTCTTTATTGTTTAAATAATTTATTTTTGTTCAAATCCAACATTTTAATGGAAAAAGTTAAAAAAAACCCGTACTTTTTGCTAGCTTTTTAACAAGAGTCCAAATTTTTTCCCAAATATTACTTTTTCCAAGATACTGATATTTTTTAAACAATTTTCATTGTTTAAACAGTTTATAATTGTTTAAATGCAGCTTTTGACGGAAAATAGTTAGATAAACTTTTTTTTTGCAATTTTTTCAATGAGTTTCTTTAATTTCTTATAATTCTTAGGTTTCTCAACGTAAAATAAAAATCAGTTATAAATTTTAAGGTTGGATGAATTTAAGCTAGACTTATGGGTCGCTAAAGAAAACCCCATAAGTGACAAATTTGAATTTTAAATAATATTGCGGTTTATTAACGCTATTTAAAAGTTTTTTTATAATTAATCACTAATCGGTCATTTAAGGATAGAAAGTCATCTTTTTGCTAATTTTCAATTATTTAAACTATTTTAATTTGTTGAAAAATTAGAAATAAAAAAAATTCTTTTGCTAAATTTAGATTTTTGGTTGAAAATGTCTAAAAACACGAGTTTTCCTCTCGTGAAAAACAATTTTCGTGTTGTTTGAAAACTTTTCAAAATCTTAAAAAAAAAATCAAAAAATTTTCCGGAAAGAAACAAACAAAATGATGGAATATTCCTTCGATTCAAGCTGAGAACATTTCTGATATAAAATATTTTACTCTTGCCCAAATTCTTTTTAATTCTTCTCAAATTTTTCGTTTGAATTCTTTATACCTTCTTAAAATTATGTTTAAATTATTTAAATAATTTCTGAATTGTTTTGATTTATTTTGAATTCACCTTGAGTTCTTGCAAATTTTCTCTAATTCTGTTTTGAATCTCCCTTCATCTCTTTGATTTTACTTTAGATTCTTTAAAATTCCTTTTGAATTCTTTTTTAAATATTGTAAATTCTTTAAAATTTGCCTGAATTATTTTTAATTAACCTTGAGTTCTTGCAAATTCTCTTAAAGTCGGTTTCAAATCTTTTTGAATCTTTTTGAATTTACCTTAGGTTTATTTAAATTGCTTAAAAATCTTTCAGATTCTATGGAAAACTTTCTAATTAGTATTGAGTTATTGCAAATGTTCTTAAAGTAATTTGGACTGCCCTTGAGATCCTTTAAGTTTTACTTCAGTTCTTTCAAATTCTTTTTAATTCTTTACAATTTTTTTGGTTGAATTATTTTGAATTTACCTTGAATTCTTGATAATTTTCTTAAAGTCACTTTTGAATGACGTTGAATCTTTTTGAATTTCCTTTAGGTTCTTTTAAATTGCTTAAAAATCTTTTCAATTTATCATGAGTTTTTTCAAATGTTCGCCAAGTAATTTTGGAATCTTCTTGAGATCCTTTAAGTTTAACATGATTTCTTTCAAATTCTTTTTAATTCCTTTCAAATTTGTTGGTTGAATTCTTCTCGAACGCTTTAAAATTGTACTGAATTCTCTTTAAATCTTCTGGATTCCTTTCAAATTGTTTTGTAACTCTTTCAAATTCTTTTTAATTTTTTTCCAATTCGTTGGTTTTATTTTTTTAAACTGTTTTAAATTTCTTTTAAATTCTTCCAAATTCTCGTTAAATCTTCTGGATTCCTTTCAAATCCTTCTGGAACTCTTTCAAATTCTCTTGAATTCTTTTAGTTTTACATTCTTTTGAATTTCTTTCAAATTATCTTTAAATCTTCTGGATTCCTTTCAAATTCTTTTAGAACACTTTAAAATTCTTTAAAAATTTTTTGGTTGAATTCTTTTCCAACACTTTTCAATTCTTTTTAAATTCTTCTAAATTCTCTTTAAATCTTCTGGATTCCTTTCAAAT
>CAKNWU010240335.1:0-11733 GCA_932072015.1 Andricus quercustozae | reverse complement strand
AGGTAAACGGCTCTAGGGGCGCACTCGAATTGCGCCAGCGGTCAACCACCCTGCCAAACTGAAACCTGAACTGCGCCAGCGGTAAAAGGTGTAAAAGTAGGTAGTTTTCAGCTAGCACGAACTGCGCCAGAGGTATTTTCAGGTGCTCCTCCCATGAAAATAGGACAATGGGCAGCGAATCTTGAAATACTCCTACCATGGAAAACAATGTGTGATTACCTACGTTCTAGCTAGAATGTAAATGTGCAATATTTTCTCTCTCTCGGTCTCCCAAAAATAAAAAAACTACAATTTTACCTATTATTGTTACTTTTTAGCAATTTCCGTCGTCTTTTTCATACAAATAATTACTAATGGACAATTTGAATATTTCCCATGACTCTTTAAACAATTTTAAATCGTTTAAACAAATGTAACTTATTTAAACAATTATTTACTCCCAAAAAATGTAACAAATAATCGTATTTTCTGATTGAAATGTAACATTTTGTCATTGTTTGGAGAAGTAAATTTTTTCAAAAACATTATTCAATTATTTAAGCAATTACTTATTGTTTATTCTCAACATTTCTAAAAATTGACCCAGTGATGTCCAGTTTTTTTTCAAATTGGTATCCAATGCTACTTTTTGTTGAATAATTATATAATTTTGATACATTTATTTTAATTTTTAATAAATTTCTATTTGTTTAAGTAATTTTTATTTGCTGAAGCAGTCTTTTCGATAGCTTAAAAAAATTAAATTAAATACATATAATTATTTTTCGGACTATATAGTGTATAGAAAGAATATATCAACTATTTTTTAATTGTTTAAACAAATATAATTTGTTTAAACAATTTTTTTTCTAACAATATTTTTTAAATCGTATATTCTGAATTAAATATAATATTGAATGATTTCGAGGAGTAGTAAATTCTATTTAAAACGTCGTGTCATTGTTTAAACAATATTTCTTCGTTCGAAAATATCAAGGAAGCAATAAAAAATAGACTTTTACGATTTAAATTTTATTATGACTTTTATGATTTATTAAATGATGCGCCAAAAAAGATTAAAGCCATCCAAACTCAAGTAATTGTTTAATCAAATTAAACTTGTTTAAAAAATTAAAAAATGGTAATTATTTATTCTTTCTATACACTATACACTCAGAAAAATTATTATATGTATTTTATTTCATTTCAATTTTTTTTAATTTTTCGAGAAAAAACTGCCTAAGCAAATCAAAATTGTTTAAACAAATAGAAATTTATTAAACATCAATAGATATGTATCAAAATCATATAATTATTCAACGAAAGTAGCATAGGATACTAATTTGAGAAAAAACTGGACATCTGTGGGTCAATTTTTAGAAATGTTGAGAATAAACAATAAGCAATTGTTTAAATAATTACACAATATTTTACAAAAATTTACTTCTCCAAACAATGGCAAACTATTACATTTCAATCAGAAAATACGATTATGTTTTACATTTTTTGGGAATAAATAATTTTTTAAATAAGTTACATTTGTTTAAACAATTAAAAATTGTGTAAAGAGTCATGAGAAATATTTAAATTGTCCATTAGTAATTATTTGTATAAAAAAGACATCATAAAATGATATCATATTATCAATTATTATCAATTATATCAAAAAGATATCACATTATATAAATTATGTCATTATTAATATAATTATACAAATATGTAAATAATATCAAAATAGAAACATTATTATTTTTACTTAATTTGGTGCCGATTGATGGAATCGTTTAACTCGAGCGGTAACAAAATGTTCTTGAAAAAGATTAAAGTTCTGTAGACGATAACTCATGTTTAATATGTACGCTTGTTTTCAAAAAACAACTTTAAATAGTACTTGAGGTTGAGGGTTTTCTGTTGGTAAAAACACGTTTTAAAAAATTCGATAAGTTGTACATTTATGAACGCTTAAAAAGCTGAAAAAATTTTATCTGGTTACGGCGTTTCTCAAAACAAAATCTTTTTCTGGCTCTCTAATATTACGAAAGGGAAATATGATTTCTAATCCAAATTTGAACTTATTAGGGCGAATAAAGTATCGTTGGAGTCGCAAAAAATCGTAGATTTTAAATATCATATTTCTAAATTACTTATTGCAAAATTAAGAAAATTTACATCTCGTATTTTATGTATCATCACGTACAAAAGACAGGGTCAATTTATTTCAATATTATCCTGGAAAAAGTAGGAGGAGCGCCCATTAGTCGGATAGGTATTGTATTTTGGCCGCTGGCGCAGTTCAGGAAGCGAAGGAAGAGGGCCCTCTGGCTAGCAGGTAAAACTCTGACCGCTGGCGCAATTCGTGTGCACCGGGCTCTAGGACCTCGAGGTCATTTAGGTAAGCTCTTACTGAGTAATAAAGGTGCTAGATGGAAATTGCAGTAAATAACTTGAATTTCAAAAGGCTTACGCTGACCCGACGAAAGCTGCAGACGTCCTAAGAAGCTAAATTAGATGCTGTAAACAATTTGTAAATTTCGATGGATTTGTCGAGTGCAGATTGTCACATAGGTTTGAAAGAAAACTAAATATAAACTGCTATTTGGGTCTCCACATATATATACCCAAGTGGAAATTTACAACTGGCTTGGTATCGCGCCAGTACCGCCGGTTGGATGTCGGTGCTAGCGTGGTACTGGTATGTTACCGCATGGAAAACGGCTGGGTGCTGCCATTAGTTCGAAATGTCACTCGGCTGGGAGTTCTCTGTCGGTACTGGAAATGGTTTTATGCCTGTACTGTAAGTCTGTACTAGCGCGGTACTGGCATGAGTACAAAATTTCACTCGGCTGGGAGTTGACTGTCGGTACTGGGGCAGTACTGTATATTGGTAATATGAATATATCGAAAATCTGTACTGGCGCAGTACTGGTTTTCGTACAAAACGTCTCTCAGCTGGGAGTTGTCTGTCGGTACTGGGGCGGTACTGGAAATGATAAAATATGCCTGTACCGAAAGTCTGTGATGATCCGGTACTGGTATTGATACCAAAGGTAACTCGCCTACTGAAAGATTCATCTTAGGTTTAAAATTTACGATTATTATATAATGTGAAAAATTGAATTGAATACTTAATCATTTCAAATAAGCGCGCGATCAACATCCAATGAGGCTGCTGGTGCGACGCATGCGCAGTGCAGCTGGGGAGCCAAATTGGAAGCGCTGCCCTAAATTCCAGTAAGGTCTTACATATTTGTGGAATCTTCTCTTCACAGTAGCAAAAAAGTAAGGAGATTTAAAGTTTTTTTATTGTTTTAAACAACAATAGAAGTTGACATTTTGAATGGCAATTTGTCGAATCGGCGTGTGATTTTCACCTTCGCGCGGGTGTTATAGTATGAAACGATCGATGGATCGACTTTTTAATTACACAGGACCACCAAATCTAAGCGCTTGCAACACGGGCCAGACTAGGTGGGTCTTATATATTCGGAGTCGCTGAATTCGAATCCGTTGTCCGGATGGTCGCATCAAGTCAGGGTCAACGTCAGTTCAAGGTCAAACTTACAACATTCATCGCCAACCAATTAAGTCATGGTATCCATAGTTTTTCGGGGTCGCTGAACTCGAACACGTTGTCCGTTTGGTCCCGTCAGGTCAGGTTCAAGGTCAAACCTACAAAATTCATCGCTGACCAAATAAGTCAGGATAACTATACGTTTTCGGGGTCACTTAACTCGAATCCGTTATCCGTTTGGTCTCATCAGGTCAGGGTCAATTCAAGGTCAAACCTTCAAAATTCATCACTAACCAAATAAGTAAGGATACCTATAGGTTTTCGGTGTCGCTGAATTCAAATCCGTTGTCCGTTTGGTATGACCTTGAATTGACCTTGACCCTGACCTGATGAGACCAAACGGACAACGGATTTGAATTCAGCGACCCTGAAAACCTATTGATACGCTGACTTAATTGGTTAGCGATGAATTTTGTAAGTTTGACCTTGAACTGACCTTGACCCTGACCTAATGGAACCAAACGGATAACGGAATCGAATTGAGCGACCCCGAAAATCTGTAGGTATCCTGACTTATTTGGTTAACGATGAATGTTGTAGGTTTGACCTTGAATTGACCTTAAATCTGATCTGATGATACCAAAAGGAGAATGGATTCGAGTTCAGTGACCACGAAAACCTATAGGTACTTTGACTTATTTGTTTAGCGATAAATTTTGTAGGTTTGGCCTTGAATTGACCTTGACCCTGACCTGATGAGAACAAACGGACAATAGATTTGAATTCAGCGACTCCGAAAACCTGCAGGTGCCGTGGCTTAATTGATTAGCGATGAATTTTGTAAGCTTGACCTTGAACTGACCTTGACCACGGATTCGAATTCAGCGACCCCAAAAACCTATAGGTAACCTGACTGACTGGATTAGCAATTAATTTTGTAGGTTTGTCCGTGAATTGACCTTGACCCTGATCTAATGGGACCAAAAGGACAACGGATTTGAATTCAGCGACCACGAAAACCTATAGGTACCTCGACTTAATTGGTTGACAATGAATTTTGTTAGTTTGACCTTGAACTCACCTTGACCCTGTTCTGATGGGACGAAACGGACAACGGATTCGAATTTAGCGACCCCGAAAATATAAGACCCATCTAGTCTGGTCCGTGTTGCAAAGGTTCAGATTTTGTGGTCCTGTGTTATATACGGAATACGAAGCCGAATTCGTCTCACAAGATAACAAAGTTTTAAAACCATAAGGACGTGATGCACCTGTCCTGAAGTTCTGCACTTTTACATGAACAAAATTCCAACATTTGGACTCAGTACTGCGGGGCAGTACTGAACCAGTACCGCGCCAAAGCTCGGCAAACCTTCTTAATTCGGCTTCTAGCCAATATTTGGACTCAGTATTAGGCCAGCACTAAACCAGGACTGCGCCAACCCTCGGCAAAACTCCTAAGTTGGCTTCTAGACAACACTTGGACTCCATACTGGGGCAGTAATAAACCAGTACAGCACCAACGCTCGGCAAAACTCTTTTAATTCGGCTTCAAAGCAGCACTTGACTCCGTACTGGGACAGTAATAAACCAGTACCGCGCCAACGCTCGACAAAACTCCTAAGTCGGCTTCTAGCCAACACTTGGACTCCATACTGGGGCAGTACTGAACCAGTACAGCGCCAACGCTCTGCACGGTACAGTTGATCAGCACTGGCATTGCTCCTCATTTACAACTGGAGCGATACTGTGCCGTTCGTTAGATCCGGCATAAGTCAGACTTTTCTGCCTCAAATAAATTTGACTTTTTTTCGAAGTGAGACAGGTTTTTTTTGTTTCTTTTTTGGTCTTAAAAAAAAAAGCTTAGGTTTTGTCCTACAACTATGCAGATCAGAAAGTGGGATTCAAATTTTTAATTTATGAAAATAACCCCCTATCGAAGCTATACTAGACAAAAATTTTTTATCGCTAGTAGAAGAGTTAAAAGTCGCCGAAATAGACGATATACACGAAAATCCCAAAACTTTTACCCCTTCCCCTCGGTCAATACTTATCCGAATGACAAACTTTTTTCCCCATAAAGAACTATCCAATAGCACAACACTTTTCATAAGTTTAACTTAGATCGGACAACTTTGACTTTTTGAGTGGGTACACTTGAGAAATAATGCCCCATATATATATATTTGCATTTGATCTATGAATTTTGCCAGTATCGAAACAGTAATGGAACTGCGATTCCGCCAGTACTGCGCCAGTAATCATCCGCCAAGATTTGGCTGGACGTTGGCAAGACTACTGGCTCAGTACTGCACCTAAATTGGCTAAATTCTATTTTTTATAATTTTGACTATATAGAGACATTGCATATAGTATTCTGGACTTGGAAATTGTAGGAGGGGAGTGGAAAGGAGGAGGGGTCGTGGCTTGCGTCCGATCGTATAGATGAGGCCTGCTCAGAGAGGGCTTTCATCGAAATTGCTAATTTGCCAGATGGAATTTTATCACCCCCACTACCTGTGCGGAAATTTAAATCCAGGCAGTACCGGGTCCTGAAACGGTTGCCGTATTATATTTAAGGTCCGGATAATCTAATCCTATCAGGCCCTTATAGTGTTTCGTAACGCTCGGAATTAAAAGGGCCGTAAGTGGCCACCTTATAAGGTCCATGTCAGGCAGCCTTTTTTGCGCCTTTAAAATAATTGAGGTCCTTAGCAGGACCTTATTTATTTAGTGTCAAATCTCTTAATTATTTTTTTTTAATAAATATAAAAATAGGTATTTTGAATTTGAAATGTAATATTTTAATAAAATACATATTATCACATACACGGAAAATAAAAATTCAATAAATTTTATAGAACTAGTCCTATAGTAGAGGATACGACTTTAATATTTGTTCACATATTTAATTACATAGTTATTTACTATTATGCAAACAATCACTACATTAATATTCGCACGCTAATAAAATTCTTGTTCGCTGTGGGTTCGAACCCCCTGTCTACGCATTCGCAACTCCTAACAAAACCTCGCAGTTAACTTAACTCGGAGTATTAAAAAAAAATCTGAAATATAAGCTACAGCTGTGCAGGGTCGCGTGACAAATTTTTTTGACCCGTTTCATTACAATTTTTTTTGTTTTAAAAATTGTAATCATCACTTTAAAATATTTATAATTTTGGAAATTTTAAATCTCGAAAAATTTTTTTATCGCAAATTATTTCCTGGTTGTAAGTTCTAGTAGATTCAAGATTAATAAGAAGTTAGAATCAATTAAATGTAATTTATTTTATATTTGATTTGAGTCTATTTCGAATGCATTTTGTTGGTGAATGAAAAACAAACTAATTACATCATAAAAACTTCGTATTTTTGAAAAAAAATTTTTTTTTTAATTTTCAAGTTTTAGCTTAGAATGGCACTGGTATTTCACTTAAAAAAATTCTAAGTCCATTACAAGTTATAATTTCATAAAAAGATATTCACTGTACATTCAACTGCTCATTAAAATACAATTAAATTAGGGCAACCTATCTGGACATTATTCGGACCTGATCAGGGCCGTAAATACGGCCTTTTATCAGATGGCTTTACTTATAAATAAGGGTACCTTATCCGGGCCTCATTTGTGCCTGATCAGGGCCGTTGTACACATTTTAAAATCAGGCAACCTTATCAGGGCCTAGTACGAGCCTTTTTTTAAATAAGGCTAAAAAAAGGCATTTTCCGCACGGGTAGCCTCTACTCGTTCAACTTCACGAGAGCGACCACCACCCCCAGCCTCTGGAGCTGGGCAGAGGGAAGCAGTGGTGTAACTCAAACACGTGGCATAAAGGTCTATACAGTGCACTCCCGGTACCTCCAGCCTGGCAGGGCTGTGGGGGAGTATATTTCCACGAATTTGGCACTTATAGTCTAGCCCCACTACAATCTGCTCCAGCTTGGAACTCACACGTTCACGCTTGCGCAGGCTAAAATAATTACTAATGTGTGCGTCGAAATACATATAGCTATGCCGGGGAACATACGGAGATTGCAACTAGGGGAGTCTCATGTACAAGCGTTGGTACGAGCTGGAGAAGAGAAGGAGGCGTGGCTTGTGAATAGAGGTGCATGCAAACGATGGGAGAAGGGTTGCCTAAAGGGTAGGGATACAGCTAAAGTTGCTTTCAAATTCAACATTGACCTTGCCCTCAGCTTGCCCGGGATTTGGCGTGCTCCAGACCTTCAAAAACTGCCCTGCGCGTTTCATTACAAAGGTACATATGCACCAACACTAGCTGGGATAGTAGTTCACTGCCATTAGCGAAAGTGACTTCGACTCAAGCGATCGTATGGTCGCGGACGTCCGATAAAAATAAAACCTAATCATTTCTGTAAAAGGGAATTGTCCTAGTGAAACATCTACTTGTCGTATACGGTGAGTTCTATATCCACACATAATTAAAACATGTTTAATCAAGACTAGTGTCGAGTTGATGCTCCCGAAAATCAATTTTCCCCAAATGAATAAAAAATTACTAGTGGTAATATTGTGCGGAAAAATGTTGCGATAAAATGTATCAATGATTTCTTGTTGTTTTACGCATCCTGTAAATTTGTGGAAGTGTAAAAACAGAAAAATCGACAGCAGAATTTCTGCAGAGGCACTAAAAAATTCAGATAGTTTTCAAAATTCAAAAAAATTCAAAACGTTACTAGGAATGTGCAAAAACTTTGGAACTTGAAGTTCGGACGAGTCAAGTTGAGTGTATTAGGTTTTGTGTCAAGTCGAGCTAATGTCGATGAGTTCGGACTAGCGCGAAACCAGTAAATTTCTGCACGAAATGATCATGATGGTGTGAAATAAAATCCAGGAACCGAACGTTTAGAGGAATATAAGAATTTGTTTATTTTTAAGACATTTTTGGAATTTAATAAATTTGTCTAAATTAGGATGTTTCGATCGGGATATTGAGATGTAATATTTGTTATTCTGTTGTGTAGCACTAAATACAAGTAATATATGAAGTCCGGGAAACGAGCGTTAAAAGCAAATTTAGAATCTGTTAATTTCAATAACTTTGAATGCTTCTAAAAATTAGAAATATTGTTGAAATTTTCTATTTAAATTTGAGCAATTCAGAAGGCGGACAAAGATAATACGGATACATGAAAATAAAGGTAAAAAATTTCAGAAATATAAGAAGTTGAGTGGATTTAGGACCACAGAGAATACTACTTTTTGTATATGTGAAATAAATGAGAAGTGCGTTATTTATTTAAATCAGTAAAGGTTTTTACTGATCAATCAGTGAAAACCCATACTTCCTCCATGGAAATGTGTTTTCACATTAAAATACAATAAATTATCAATAATGTGAAAATTGTGATTTATTGTAAAAATTTTGTGATTACTTGTCCAATTTTTCAAAACTGTACGAATACCAGAAAAAAAAATCTTCTATTTTCTATTAGAATTATTTTTGTAACTTTCTAGGTTTTTTAAAGATTAAAAAAACAATGGAAAATTACAAAAATAATTATATTTACAATTTTCTCATTGCTTTACTCTACTGTAATTTATTTCAATTTATTGCGAAAATATATTTCCGCCAATTTGAATCATTGACTTACTTCTTACTGATTCTAATCTAGAGATGCACAACAGAAATATTTTTCGGAACAATGTGTCTGACAAGCATATTCTCTGCTTTAATGTATTCAGTAAAAATATTTTTTTTTTCAGAAAAAAGTACTGCAGACATATTCTCTACAAAAAGAAATAAAGCAGAAATGAGTTCGTCAGAAATATCTTCTGGAGAAATTAGTTGGGCAGAAATATTTTTTGAAACAAATATTTATGCCGGACAAATTTCAGCAAGAAATATTTTTGCTGATCAGTCTTATGTAAAAAATATAACTGCGGTACACATTTTTGCCGAAAAATAATGAAATTAAGTTATGTTAGATTTGATTGGTTTATTGGTGAAGTTTTTAGAAAATAGAGAAAAAATCTTTGGGTTTATCGAAGCCTCGGTTGTGTAATTGGTAACGCGTCTGCTCGTCAAATGTGGAAGCACCTGTTTCAAATCCGGGCTGCCCGCCCGAGTCGAAGTTTTCAATTTCGTTTGAATTTCTATTTTCGAGACTGAGCCGAAAATGAAACGAAATCGAAAAGAAAATTAATCGAAAGTTCTGTCAAGTCTAGCAATGGAGATTTCACTCTCGCCTCACTCTCGAAACTTGCGAGGATTTCCCAATTCGCAATTTTCGACAGTGAGTCTTTCATTGAAGTTGTAATTCGTTGTGATTGTTTACGTATTGTTTGTCAGTACGCGGTCTTGAAAAGAATAGAAAGTATTGAAGTGTTTGAAGCGATTGGCAAAAACTACACACAAAAAACAGACGCATTTTGAAAACGATCTAACCAAACAAATGATACTTTCGTAATCCCGGTGGATTATAATACTTCTGTCTGTGTTAATGTTGTTGATGATGATTCAATGTACATTGGAATACCAATTAATCAAAAAGAATTGGAATAAAGTCACATGGCATGAAGTAAGCTCGGGTTTTCATTTAAAAAGAACAAGTAGAAATTTAACAAATACCGCGCAATTGGACAGTTGAAAAGATTTATATTTGTCGAAAACATTCCGAAATCTTTTTAAAAAATTAGTGAAATAGGAGTACACTTTATAAAA
This sequence comes from Andricus quercustozae, assembly GCA_932072015.1. Classification (NCBI taxonomy): domain Eukaryota; kingdom Metazoa; phylum Arthropoda; class Insecta; order Hymenoptera; family Cynipidae; genus Andricus; species Andricus quercustozae. The sequence goes on along the minus strand of CAKNWU010240335.1, from coordinate 1,554 downwards.
AAATATGTGATATAAAAGAATATGAATGATAGTTCCGATAAGAATCAAATTAATGATTTTTCATTGACAAATTAATTATTTCTGGACTGAAAAATTGATTTTTTTATTTAATTTATTTTTAGAAAAAAATTTCGATATGCTGATTAGAAAGAATTTTTCTCAGACGAAATATCAATGTAAAATAATTTAATTAATAATTCTACACTAACTTCGGGGTTTCCCAACTTCACCTCACTCTCGATTTTTAACTTTCCTACTCGTTACACAATCGTTTCTCGCCTCATTTTCGCTTGAATCTTTATTATGAGATATGGAGAGTGTAAGGAAATTGAAACGAAACTTTTAACTTTGAAATATCGTTTGAATTTCCTTATACTCTACATTACTAGTATTCGATAGTGTAGAGAAATTGAGGCGAGATTTTAACTTCAAAATCAAAGTTAAAAGTTTCGTTTTAATTTCCTTATACTCTCCATATCTCACAATAATGATTCCAGCGAAATTGAGGCGAGAAACGATTGTGTAACGACTAGGAAAGTTAAAAATCGAAGTGTGAGGTGAAGGTAGGAAAATCCGAAGAATTATTAATTAAATTATTTTATATTGATATTTCGTCTGAAAAAAAATTCTTTCTAATCAGCATATCGAAATTTTTGTCTAAACAAAAATGTTCAGTAAAAAAATCAATTTTTTAGTCCAGAAATAATTAATTTGTCAATGAGAAATCATTAATTTGATTCCAATTTTACTTTAGAACATAAAAACGTCATTTTTTCAAACTTTTGCTTCTCCGATTCAAATTTACGTCTTATTGGAACTAAAATTTTTTTATGAGATGACATGGAGGTTAGTTTTGTCTTATTTTCTTTTCCCAGACAAACTCAAATGTCTTTGTTGTATTAGATCAATAAACTAGGCAGTTTATCTATCTAATACAACTTTGTTCCAATTTTTATTATATTATTGATAAAAATGTCTTTTTGTATTATTTATGGCTTGAATTGTATAAAATTATTAGAATGATTTATAAAGCCCTCCTATTTCACCTATTTTTAAAAAAGATTTCGGAATGTTTTCGACAAATATCAATCTTTTTAATTGTCCAATTGCGCGGTATTTGTTAAATTGCTACTTGTTCTTTTTAAATGAAAACCAGAGCTCACTTCATGTCATGTGACTTTATTCCCATTCTTTTTGATTGATTGGTATTCCAATGTACATTGAATCATCAATAACAACATTAACACAGCCAGACGTAATATAATCCACCGGAATTACAAAAGTATCATTTGTTTGGTTACATCGTCTGAAAAATGCGTCTGTTTTTTGTGAGTAGTTTTGAGTCAAAACTACACTCGAATAATTTATATTCTTTTCAAGACCGCGTAATGAATACCGTTACACTGGCAAACTAGTTTCAAACAATCACAACGAATTACAACTTAAATGAAGGAATATACTACACCGGATCTCGGATTTGCATTGATTGTATATTTTATGACGTCTGACTTAGTTTGAAGAAGACGAGGATAAGTTGAGGCCACAAACAAAAGA
>CAKNWU010240315.1:0-14197 GCA_932072015.1 Andricus quercustozae | reverse complement strand
AGCACGCGTTGTGGTATGCAGAGCCAAAGATCGCGTGCAAAGAGATCGACGACACGCGCTAACGTTACTGAGACTGAAATGGAGGGACGTTTCTGATCCTTGCCGCTCTTTGAGTATCCTTGAAACCCGGGATATACCGTTACCAAGTTTCTTCACTCCTGAACAGGATATGTCTACGACCTTCTGACAAATCTTTTTAACTTTTGAACTATACTTTGCTGCTTTTGGTCCATTTTCTATAAATAAATATTGAGGCTAATGTAAGTTACTATAGTTAAATTTACCAATCTTTTGTTTTCTCTTCTGTGGAGCTGATTCACACGATCATTATTTAAAGAGAACCTGTACCACTCTCGAGTCGATGATAGGAGCAACACCATTAAAATACATTCTCTGTGTCATATCATTAGCTTTATCGAAAGGAACGTTCCCCACAACGATTCACACTCTTGTTTCTTGTCTGCCTGGCACTTTCATAAGTCAGGGATCTCAGGTGCTCTTCAGAAGAGGATGTTAGTCATGCAGAGCCAATTTTTTGAAGAGAAATAAAATCTGTTTTCATATCAAGGAACGATAAAAAAAATCTGAAACTTTGCAGCCTTTCTTCTTAAATAAAATTAAAGGCAAAATCAAAAGAGCTACTTCTTTGAGTATATTGCTCTCAGTAATTATTTTTCAAGCATAAACTGACAATTAGCATCTCATTGGCTCATTTCTTCCATATGTAAATTCAAATGTGAATATTATTTAAGAGCAGGTAACTGTTGCTTTCTTTCTCGCTCGTTTCGTTTTCATACGGCGACTTTCCTCGCACGCGTGGGTATAGGTTAGTTTCTCGGTTGGCTCGCTTGCTTGCTTGCTTTGCACTCCTCGTTGCGAGGCCTCTCGTTTCGTTTACGACGCTCGCGAAGAAGCTGCTCTTCGTTTATCCGCCCACCGAGTGTCACCTCGAGTACCCTCCAATGCTAAAGTACTTTGGCACACCTTCCTGTATTTATATGGGAATACATGCATATATGCATACTCGAATCAACACCGCCACTGCTTCTATAAACTCTTCGCTCGTTCAGACAATTCGGAAAGATGTTTCCAAAAGGAACAATTCAAAACAGGAAATATACAAGAGAATAAAAGGCAAACACAAAGAGGAAGCAAAAGTGCAAGATGAAAAGAAAGAGAATAGATGAATATATCAAAACTAATGTTAGCTGCAATCAGTATTAGAGAAACCCTAATTATAACTATATTCTGTATTGGCGAAAAACTGACGCGATACCTGGAGTCATTAGTTAATTTCCACCTGAGAAACGCCCACGTCGACAATTCGTCTCTCATTCGTAGTAACATTATATCCAAGGGCCTCATTTTGCTCGTTTTGTATCGCTTTTTGAATTAGAAGAAAGGACCCGGCTGGCAGTCAAGAAATATGGAGGGGATGCGTGGGGCCTCATCGAGAACTGGGAAGGGGTAAAGCGAATGTGCAAAGTATAATGTAACAGAGAGACTGCCGAACATTATAGCAACTCTGGTGGTCCATTTTGTTGAGTCACTTATTATCCTAGGGAGGTTAGACTAGATATAGCCTTGTGAGTCTCAAAAAGACGATCACTATCTAAAATATTTTTGAATGAATCGGTCTCTTTAATATGAAATCGTTCTTGAAGGTTTTAACAATGTCTCTCTGGGCCCATTTAAATAGGCCTTGTTTTTAAATTTATTTAAGAATAGCTCGTGTGCACGCTCAGGGAGTTTTATGTCGTTAAAAAAGGGAGAAAAAATGTGGGAGGACCCATGCATGCGCTCCTCCTTTTGGGCTTGTTACGGCGCTCGTTAAGACGTTAATGTCGCCGAAAATATTCACAAAAATGCAGGTGCACACTAAAGTCACAAAGACTGTGTTGCTCGTTCAACGTGTTGGAATTCATCACTTTTTCCATTTTGACGAAAGCGCAATTATTGTTTTATTACCTAGTTTTGTTTTGTTGTTTATCATGTTTCTGGGTTTGGTTTTGATTTTTCTGTTTCTCTTTTAGTGTGTGCTTCGTGCATCCTTAAGCAAAGTCGTGCTAGACCCTATGTTGCGCGTTAAGTCGAGTCTCTGGGACTATAAATCTCCGGCTATTAAGACGGTGGACCGCCGTTTGATGGCCCGTGCCATGGCACTATCATCTTAATACAGACGCGCACGTACGAAAGCATTAAATTTCTCTACCAGCAAATCATATTTCAAGTTTGCACTTAGAATTTTTTAATTCTTGATCAAGCTAATAATGTCAGAATATTTAAATAACATTTGAGTGCAGTTGAACTGGATCTGTTGCAATTAAAAAAAAATGTCTGGACAAATTTATTTTCCAGACACAATTTCATCCGATTTAAACTTTTTTTTTAAATGAAAATTAATGAAATTGTGCATTTGGTGGGAATATTTTTCACTACCGAACAATCATATATCCTGAATTAGAGCCAAGTCCCGTTCTGACACGAAAATTCCCTTTATCAGATGACGTAGACTCCACCATTAGTAGCATTTTTTCTAGAATCATTATGCAAAATTTATTTCTAATCAGTATTTAATACATCGCTGTAAATCAATTTCATTGCTGGAGACAGCATCCTTAATCAAACGACACAAAACAGCGCAAGTAGATACATTTAATATTTTTCTGTCACATTTTCTTCAAGTTAATGTCTTTTTTCACGATTATAACACTCAATTGTCGATCAGAAATCAATAATGTATCAATTTTTTGCTTACTTCGGTCATTGAATCAATAAAAAGGCATCAATGAAAAAACTAGTCACCTTTCTAGCCTCTATAATTCCGATCGTTGTTGGAATTATCCTGTCCGCATAATTGACCTTAATTCGATTACGCGATATTCGAGAAATAGAAAATATGCTTCTCTGAAACGACATCGGACTCTTTTTGCTAGATTGTTTGTAATTGAAACGACAATGCTCATTCGATTTGTGTCGTTGGAATTAATCGACGATAAAATACAAGTTAAACATTCTCTGGTTTATCACTTGACTTGACATTACTTGAGTAATAAATAATTGAACACTTCGGCTCGAGGTGTGTAAAGTTCAATACAATATTATTCTGCACTTAGAAGTCAGTAAATTATAACTATCTATAATTTTATATTAGTGCATTTAAGTTTCCTGAATAAATTCGAAAATAATTATAATCAGCTTGAAGTTTCAATTTCATTTCGAGTTTAAATCAGTGTAATTAAATTACATTCCTCTCATATCATATTTATTTACAATTCAAACCGTCACTCCTTCTCCCACTCAAGTATGTCAGCAATGAAACGTCAATAGATCATAACCTGTAGTGGCTTAATTGAATAAATGGCGGATAAAAGTACAGCCTCTGAGATCGTGTTACATTGATTTGAAAGATTTATTAAAGAAACGACAAAACCCGTTGACGGCTGGTTTTCTGCCACGTTAACGATATGAGTTATAAAGCGCACTAATCGTCGGGGAAATGTCTCATGAATGACAAAAGTCGTAATTAACGTGAAAGACATCTGGTAATTAAGTCATCGATCGAACTCTTTGATGTGTCCATCTTTAAAGGAGAGGGAAGGGACGGGGACTGAGATAGGGCCCCATGGTAGGGGGAAAGTTAGAGGGTGGAGGGCGAGAAGACGTAAATCACGGTTCATCGATAAGCTTCCTCCGCGTGAATGTCGGTCCCTCGTTAATAATTGATACAATTAACGTCCATTCATTAAGCTGGCTACTGCGCCAGCCGGCTATCGAACAACGTTAGGCGGTATTTCTGTCGCGATCGATGAAAAAAGTCCTGTTCCTGCATTTATCAGTGTTCCGACAACGAGCAGCCTTGTTTCCATCGTAATTACTTGTTGCTCTTTTTATTTATAATGCAGTATCATTTACAATTATTTCCAATTGACATCCTTAAAGGGAGAAATTATATTCAGAAATTAAGAGCTACTACGACCTATGGCAGTGCAATTTCCAGTGACTGCCGATTCAATGATTGCCAAATGTAATCAAACCAGGTGGAAATTTACTACTGACACTGTTAGAGAAAAGCTAGACTATTAACAGTACTGGAAAACCCCCAATAATAACTATGTTTTGTACCTGCAATAAAAGTATTCAGACTTCTGGTTCGCTCGCAGGTTAGTTGGTTGCCAGTAGTAGGCCAGTGCAGAACATAGTTAACATTAGTTTTGCCACTACTGGAGTATATTATACACAATATTATACGTATACGTATTATACAAAACTATGGATTTCAAATAGCAACTTTTCTCACCATACTCCCCACTTTTCTGTCTATCGCTACCTTCATTATCCTTATTTCTATTTAACGCTACATCGGTTCGCCGCCATGCATATGCTGACTTGGTCTAGAAAGATTTACGACGTCGTAGATTCTGCCGGTGGAAATCATAGTTAATACACGACCATGCTGCAGTAACTTGGCTCCGGTAGATACGGCATCAGTGGTTAGCATAAAAAGCGCATAAGACAGTGTTACCCTGCTCGTTAATCGAGTGTACAATGTGGTGGGAACACCTAAAGAAGGGGAAATGGGAGTTACAGAAGAGACAAGGAAAAATTGACAATGTCTTGTTGCATGCACTACCCTACAAAATTCTAAGTTTGAATACAAAAATCTTATCGACAATAGTTTACATCTTTGAACAATTTTTTATTTGGGGTAAGTGGTGCAAAACATTCAGTTCTATTTATGCAAATTCGAATTTCGCGCCAAACGTTTTTATAATTGGTATCACCGTGGTGGCGCTGTCATCGAATAGTTAGAAAATTACTTGAGATTCGGCGAGGGAGTAAGTGAAAGCTGGCTTTTGGATGTAGATTGGGACTGTTTAGTGTAACATTTGAGTTTGACGGGGTGCCAATAGACTCGTTGACACCGATTGACTCTTCTCGCCGACGGATCAGTATTACGGGTGATCCTTTTGCAGGGCCGATAGCACTGGCTTGTCGAGCACATGCCCGTATACGTCACGGATATACGTGCTATGTATTATGTATCTCGAGCATGGATCACGCACATAACGTAGATGGGCTCATTCTCTGTATATTCTCGCAGCTCACTTACCTCGGCCGCATCGTATGAACGCTCTCTTATAAATAACACCATCTCTTCTCATTTCTTCCAAGCTTTCGTGCTTTTTCTCCGTCTACACATGATCCTCTCAGCTCGCCTCTTTCCTCTCATCTTTTCACCAGACCCAGAAGCGCGATGCGCATAATTAATAACACGTGATGAGTGATCGCCACAAAACATTTTAAGCGCGTCTCGCCCTCAGACTGAGAATCTGCACGCGTGCTCAGGGAGGAGACCAGCTCTGATATTTATTGCTCGTTAATCCCATTCTTTCCTCAAAAAACTGGTTAATAATATTAGCTAGGGATTTAGACTGTAGAGCGCTGCAGAGCTGAAGAGTTTGTTCTTGTGAGAACTCAACATTGATAAGTGGTACTTTCGAAGGTAGCTCCGCAGTGGGAACACGAAACTTTTGCTGTAAAATAAAAATTTGTATATTTCAATAATATTTACTATTGGTTTCCTGTAACAAATTTCGTATACTTTGTTAATTAAAAAGATTTTTGTTTCCAAAACCGTCCCTGGGGTATCAGTGTGCGGGACCATGTGGTACCAGTATAGAGGACACATTGTTGGAGAACGGATTTCGCGCCATTTTTGATGCCCACGGATTTTAGCTTTGCTTTTGCTGCGGCAATATACGCGAGATACCATCTCTTCTTCACGAAGTGGGTCCTGAAGTGCGACTCGTTCGCTGCTCCCTTTCCTCTCGACACTTCAGTCGCTCAGTATAATGCGATCAACTGTTCGGCCCACTTGCCGAGCCACTCCAGATCATCCGCCCCCTCTCACCGCTCTTTTTTACCACGAAAATAGATCTCAGCCTTTCTGGACTTGAAGATTTTCTGGTTTCCTTAGAGTTCGAGAAAACGACCATAAAGTTTCTAACACTGTTTTGCTGACGAACCAGATTATCCTCAGTCACAACGTCCGGACCTTTATTGCTCGACCGGAATCATAATGGACTCTGACTGCCTAAATATATTTTCAATTAACAATCAAGGTTGCCATTGAATTGCCACTTGAGTTCCAGATGACCAATACTGAGTTTACTCGACCATTCCGAGGGTGAAGCCTCGACAAAGAAAATGGCGTCCATTCGCATTAATTGTCGTGAATCGCAAAATGATGCGAACCGAGATCTTTTTCTCGATGCACGCATGCGGGCTAAGTACGTTCGACGACCTCTCGGGCTTTGGCCTGCGAGAATTGCTACTTTTTCTTAAGCGAAGGTAGTAATTATATTCTTGGCGTACTACATTCCTTCATCGATCATCGCTCATTACATAAACATGATTTTGCACTAATGTGTCATGTATTGCCTGCAGAAATAATTTGGCTTGAATATTAATCTCATTAATGACACTATCTTTAACCTCATTTCCATAATAAACCTTAATTACTGTTGTTGAAAATGCAGAACTGATCAGAATTTACATGAAGAATTTGTAGGGTAGTTCATAGAACATTAGCGACTTTCGTTCGCATTTTGAGGACTCAGATGATTAATTTATTGTACGAATGCTGATAGGTCGGATAGAGATATTTATTGACGCTGGCACCTTTTTTTGCAGGCTGTCGATACAAATGTACTGCGCGTCTCACATAGTCGGTACATTATACTAGCGGCGAGATACGTGGGAAGAAAAATGTACCTCGCGTCATTAATTACAATAATGACCGTCGCCAGCCATGTACATATGCACGAGCGCGTGTCTTCGCAAAACGTGAAACACTAATCGCGCATAATTCCTGGATGAGAACACTATTTTTTAATTAATTATTCACAATTACGCGCGAAGATGAAATAAACTTGTTACCTCAATGAATTATTCAGTTTCTATTTTGCAGAATTGTCCATAAAGGGTAAAATTATCCCCTCAACTTTTCTATTTAATTAAAATGTTTATAATCAATTAATTAAGTCTATAAAATACAAGTTAATTATATCATTGACGTAAAACGATGCGGGAATACGTTTTCATCAAAATTTGTTCATAGTGAAAATTATATATTGATGAGATGCTACTTGCAGAATACAAACCTGCTGTTAATGTTACGGGGGTCCTAGAATTTTTTGTAATCATTATCTAAGATTGATAAGACTCTTTTTCCTCCGCGTACAGAAAAGATAAGAATGTAAATATGTAAATGAAAATGCTGAGTCGAATTTGAGAAAAGACAGATCTGAGGGTGGTGGTCTTCGAGTTGTCTCCTTGTTTTTTTTTTTTTTTTTGATTAAAGATAGTGTTATTTGTTCGAAATGGAATCCCGATACACAATTAGCGAGTGAAGATAGGGAATTAATTCCTGCTAATCATTGTTCGAGTGATATGAGGGAAAAAATTAAATCGTAAATGGTTCGGTATAAATGATAAATAAAGTTTTAAGTTCGATTTAACATGTAGCCACATTTTGCAACAATGAGCTCGTATCAAAATAATTAAGGTCTCGAATAATATTTTTTTAACATATTTCTTCTTTTTTTCAGATGGTACAAGCAATCCAAGTCCTCCGGTTTCACCTCCTCGAGCTTGAAAAGGTGAGTTTCGAAAATAAAATATTAAATTAATGTAAGTTTAGTATAGAAGGGCTGAACAGATCCCGTTGCAGATACATTTAACGACATTCGATATTCGTATGTGATCTGTTCCGTGCTAAATTTTAAATTTGTAAAGTCATATGCAGGCTATTCTTAAAAAAACATAGGTAACAATCTTTTCAAGAAAAGTTCAAAAGTCATGGCTTGAAACAGCATGCCAGCTGTGCCAGGAAGATTACGTTTCCGGAGATTCTGACCAAGATGGCGCATATGCCGCATTTACACCTGAGAACAACTGTTATGACTGAAGAGCAATTTTCCGTAATTGTAGTGAAAGCTCGGCGCACTCGAAGTACGTCCATAGTTGGTCCGAATCCGAGTGTTTTAAGTGGAGTGATTTAACTCACCGATAGACGGTAAAGAAGCAAGGAGACTGACTCGTTTTCCAGCAGTTTGCTTTGCAACAGTTCTCTTGGGCAGAAAATGAAATGGAAATGGAAAATGGGCAAGCAACGAAAAAATTTGTCTATACTATTGTTCTAATACAGTTAAAACTATGCTCAGAGATTTCCGATAAAGTATAACGGAAATGATTGCAAATTTATGAAACATGGAACAAGTCTTTTGTTGAAAAACTCTCAAGGATTGAAAAGCCTGGGGAGGCTTTATTATGTTTTTATGCCGGGATATTTTATCATACAAAATAGCGCACATCCATCGCATTTCCATCGAAATGGTAGCTGACGTGGCGGCGGCCATTGGCTCGGCCAATGAGAGCCCCTCTTCCGAGCTCCGCGCTTGGCTGCACCGGTCGTCCCGGTTTATCATGCAATTTTATAGCAATTTTCCTCATTTACGGCGATTACATTATTACGAGCCGATATTCAGCCGCCCCAGGCGAAAATATGCATTCTGACCGTTTAAATTATCTGCGTATTATATGTATATTGCACGCGCAACCCATGAAGCTGCTAAACTGGATTTTACGCTGGATCGTGTCAGCCTAGAGCCTGTAGATACGTGAAGGCCCTGAAAAAAGAAGAAATTATGTTAAACCCCAGATTTGCGGTGAAAAAAGTTAAAAAATCGAAAAAATGTGCCGAAGATTCGTTCTGAAGAAATGTATAATGTATTGATCAATGCTAGGATGGTGACACCTTTGAGTGGTTGAGTACAGAAATACAGATTCTCTATTTTTGTCACTGAGTGTTCCACTGACCTAATACTAGAGAGGTGACATTCAAAAACAAGGAATGTGCAACAGTAGTAATTTGTAAAATTAGTTTATACTATTTAATCAAAGATAGTTCAAAAATAAATCCACAAATATTCAAAGGTCAGATTATAACATTACTCTGATTAATGGCAATATTGCAGCCTGTCATGATAAAATTGTTGTTCGTAAATTTATGGAATAAAATCTGGTATGGGTGCGATGGAAGAGGATTCCATAAATGCCGACCGTATCCAATGGAGAAGACCCCTCAATAGCCGCTGGTGCTGTGCGATGCGTTTAACATTTTTGAGCCAATCGGGTATTAGCATAATTATGTTTCGCCGTGGCTGAAGCGAAGCCATCATGGCGACGAAGACAACATCGATGGGTCCGGGGTTGTGCTCAAAAGTTGATCCTCATTCTCTCGAAAGTCCGGGCATCAATACACCCATTCTCAGACATTTGTATACAGAAGTACACATACAGACGTGTACAATGTACATAGTCGACCTGCAGACAGCGTCACATGAAGAGCGGTAAATTTCTTACGGGGCATTATGGCGCAGAGTACATACCAACGGGATTCATACTGGTACGACACGAATCCCTCTCCCCTCTGTGGTTGCGGTAGGAAACTGGTTCTAAAGTCTAAACGTACCAGAACCCTCGTCTTTCTATATCCCTCTCGAATTCCCAAGAGCAATTTGATTCAGGAATTTAGAGCAACATGTCTGTTGCAATAAATTGATTATTATTTTTGGACCAAATTGTAATCCTTGGGGATGGGCCAAGAAGTATGTATTGGATATTTTCTTACGGGCGGTCAGAATCAGATTAGGGTCATAGGGCTCAGATGAAAAATAAATGAGGAATACAACATCGCTGTCTCTGATGACATCGAAGGCAAAGAAAAAACTTTAATATCATTTTACATCCACGTTTGGAATAAGATGTCTCCACCACACAAGCAAAGTGACAACATACCCGAGCCTGAACAATTTTTCGTCACTGATAGGTCCTGCTTTCAGTCGCTTACACAACCCAGGATCGCTTACTCTCTGCTCTAAAGGCAGGTCATATATGTATAGAAGAGATTCCCGCCGTACCCTCGACCTGGTTAAATCGGCCATAAAATGGGAATAATCTCGAGTTACAGGCAACGGTGGCACCCAAAGTGTCGTTCCGCCATTGGCATCCTTTTTTGCAACCTTCAGCTGACGATATGTGCTCTCTTACGATAGTAAATACAACCCATGCAAATTGTCAACCGCACAAATCCACTACCTCCCACGGGAAAGGATACAAAGATACTTTAGTAGCTCTCTAAAAATTAATTTACTTCTCGAAAAAAATACTTGCTGGTGTAGAATGGGCCCTTCTTATTATAGAAGGACTTATGAAATCATAAAAGAGATTCTATCGGCCTCTGTTGTTGTTCCGTTTTTGGGTTTATTTTTTATTGAAATGTTCAGATAAGATAATATCTTCTGATCAACCTATTGAACCTTCAGTTGCTTCACACCTTCATATCGAACAATTGAAGAATTTATCATTCTCCATTACATCGATTCATTTATCACCTAAGTTCATGGACACGTCATACTTTTCACATTTGCATAAAGTTACCATCACGCCTTTTTTCATTCCTGATGTATATGTGTCCGCGTAAATTGATTGACGGATCAATATAAATTCCAACTACTCTCCCAGGGTCGATGATCTTGAAAAGTTTGATAGTTCTTGATCTTCACGACCCCGGCCTATCGCATTGGTAGATCTTCGAAGACCAAACCGATGAGAGTGACCTCGAAAGAAAAAAGATATGGTATAATCATAGCTATAGGTATTAGGTGTTTGGTACAGACATATCAGAAGGGTCAGGGTGGCAATCTTGTGGTACAGCTAGTGCTTGGAAATGTATCCATGTAAAGTAAACTAATATGGATCGTTGATTTGGGTAGCCTTCTGCTTTATCTTTCACTATATCTTCTCCTTTCAATTCTCTTGAAAATATGGCACTGTCCTTTCGAAGACTTTTTTTTCATCCATTGGATATCCAATTACAATCTCAGGAATGCCATGCATGTTTCACTTGCGACTTGCAGAACTGGCATCATTAAATGTTTGCGTTGGATATTTATTATTGATGGTTTGTGGATGATCAGGATTGCAAAAATTCTTGTTGCCAAGATTAAGATAATAATTAATACATTTTCGTATGTTAAGTCATCGCTCTCTAGATGTTTTACATTGATTAAAAATGAATTCGTTTTCTTACGAGGGAAATCTGTTTCCATTAAGGGAAAAGTGTTCCCGATTTAAAGTTGTAGGTCCGACCCTCAACGATAAAATAGCAGCATTCCTTCTCATAATGGATTCGAATTCTTTAATACTTTATTAGAAATTCCTGTTGTGGCCTTGAATCTTTTGTTGTAACTTGAGTGGTACGATACAAGGAGGGTAAAAAGTCGATCGTATTCCCGGAAGCGAAACTGATCGCTTCGGGTTCTGCGTGGTTGATCGATGTCTTCCTCACTGGGGTAGCGAATAATGTAAGAGGATGACAATGAATCTCCTGAATAATATCAGGAAACTACATTAGTCGTTTCTCTATAGCTAGATTAGGTTATCATAAAAGTTATGATTGTGTAATTTACTTCTGAAGCAGCCGTAGTAATGGAGGTCGAAAGATAGTAACCCTTTTATTACAATATATAAAAGAGATTTTGGAACTGGACTGAGAATTCCAAGATAAAAATTCCACAATCAGTAGTCTGAAGATCGAAATCGATTCGTCCTCGGAATGGTATCGTTGTTGGTAACCTTTTAGCAAAGGACAGGTACATAGCTGGTTGCTTCATGGTAGTGAGGACATTGTGGACGAATCGATGTCCTCCGCTATCGAGGATCGTGCGCTTTGTTTCTTTTCTTCTTGGAGCATTGTCGGTTGGTTTCGGCTCGACTCCTGCACGGCGGATCAAATTTTAACCAGTCCGGCATTATAGCTGGTGTCCTTCGAATCCTCTATCTCTACCTTCTTCTCCTTCGCCTCCTCTGTCTTTCCTTTCCCGCATCCTTCGAGAGTCTAGTCATCTCCAGGCATTGTGTTACCTTCTTCACTTCACTCCGGGCGTACCGTGGAGAAAATCTCGCCGTAGAACGAGAAGAAAGGTCTCCGATGGAAAAAAGTGTAAAAAAGCCATGCCACATTATCTAGGGCACCGCCCTGCTTGTCTATAGTGGTGAATGTAACGAGCGCGACGAATCTGGACTCGGTTCGACCCTGGTTTTTTTTTCCCAGGCAAAAATACAGAATGGGCTTGTTTCGACTTTGTAGGTAAAATATGACTCTAAAGTCCAAGGATGAGACTTTTTGTTTAGGCTTTAAATGGTAGTCGACATAGCACCAAAATCGGCGAATTGCGGATCCAAAAACTTGTACGGACAATTACGCGGTCCAGATTTTGAGATTCAGATTTCTTTATAGGAATGAATTTGTCATGGAAAATGTAACTTAGATGTTGAGACCGTAGGATTTCCTATATGAAGTACCAATTTCTAATACCACTGGTATCTAGTGTCTCGGATTTTCAGGAACATCTTAATTCAATACTGTACTGGTCATGTACAATATTCTTGTTCGCCTATCTTCAAAAGTGGAGCAAGAATGCAATCCGAGTAGTCTTCTGACTCGACGATTAAAAGTGTACACTGTAAATGATGTAAGTAGATTCGGGAGCAACGAACGAAAACTTAGGAAGGTGAGCTTAATCGAGTTGGATAATAAAGGCGCAGATTGTTCGTGGACGTCGCGGTCTACGGACTTCTTCTATTGGTCGGTGCCGCCTCGTGGCAAGATGGCCGCTGTGCTATTACATATAAATGCCAAATAAGAATAAGATTCGATAGGCAGGTAGGGTAGGGATTCGGATAATGTGCCTAGGTGTGCCTATCTGTATCGTTGTCGAAGCATACGAAAGAGAGGAGACAGAACTGAAGAACAAGAAGACGTGGACGAGAAACGACGGAGAAACCGAGAGGATGAGGCGCGCGATGCGGCATGATCATAATACGCGCGCGGTCTCCCCGCGGATTTACATATAACAAGATAACGATTTTTATTTGTTTTTGCTTATATAATATATTTTTTCTAAACCGATTCCGAGGGACCCGGCGAAGCAACCGTGGCGACAGTCGGCTACAGGGATCAGGAGGAAGAAGAAGCAAGAGCGAGAAAAAAGAGGGTCTGGCTTAAGGAAGGGCGACTTGGAGGGAAGAGGATGGGTATCCTATAGGCCTGTCAGCCCTCATTTGCATACATAACATTCTGGTCGACTGGACACCGGTCAGACCTCCTCTCCTGCAGCTTCGACTTCTTGCTCTCTTCCTTCAGTATTCTCGCTTTATCTTTCTCCTTTCATCTTTATCGTTTTAGCTTTCTCTCCCTCTCGCTCCGGGCTTCGAAACACTCTACGAGATGAGCCTTCCATATCGATAACCGTACCTGGAGCTACTAAGCCCCCAGCGTAATCAAGAAAAAATCAGCCCATCATACAAGCCTGAAAATGTCTTGCAGACAGTTGATTCGACTGAAACGAAAATCAGTTAAACCTCCAATTACAATCAATAAAAGGTCAAACTATAATTAAAATCTTACGTGTGATAGGACTCTACAACTCCAGAGGCAACTTAGTGCAACAATCAGCCAGTCCTCATATAGCTAGATTTAAGATGAGCTATACCAACTTGAAACCTCTGTCAAACCCAAAAACTTGATGACCCTGACTGTTCAGTCTTTAGCAATACTTAAGTTTTAGGGAATGCGACTTTGATATTATGATTGTACTAATGAAACTTTGTTGTGTTTTGCAGGTTCACGAGTTATGTGACAACTTCTGCCACCGATACATCAGCTGCTTAAAAGGAAAGATGCCGATCGATCTGGTGATCGATGACCGGGACAGTACGAAACCTCCCGACATGGGTAACGGTTTGGATGCTGGTGGACCTAGGAGTACAGCTGACAGCGCGAGCCATACCGACGGAGCCAGCACGCCGGACGTCGTGAGTACCTCACCATCATCAGCGTCTTACTATCCGCACGACGCGATCACCCCCCACCACCATCACAACCACCACCACCATCATCACCAGAATAATCACGCCAGTATCGGCAGTACCGCCACCACCCCCTTGCAACTGAGCCAAAACCAAAGCCAAAACCACCCGCCGCCGCAATCGAACAACACCACTACCACTATTACTACCCCAAGTAGCGCCGCCACAACTCCCAACTCCCTAAAGCGTTCGCACCAGC
>CAKNWU010240182.1:0-21230 GCA_932072015.1 Andricus quercustozae | reverse complement strand
AAAAAATGTGCTTTGTCACTTCAACAAACCTGATGAAATCAAAATAGGTTTTACATTATTCAACACGAAAATTGGGAAGCAGACAATATTATTTAAAGTCTTTATTAGTACAGCTAAAATATTTCTTGATGAAGGACAATTTATTTCCATAAATGTAAATTCGGGTTCTTGATCCAACTACATACTAGAACAGCGTAAATTAATAAAACATACATGTTTAGCATAATATGAACATATGGTACAGACAATAATTACTATCACGCGCTGTTCTCGTGTCTATAACTTATTTTCGATTTTCCTCTGCTTTTAATTCATAAGCAAATGGATAATAATTTTCACATAATCAATTCGTCTTTGTACAATTGTTAATTTTTGCAAATACTGAGCTTAAAAGATAAAGCCATTAACAATATGCAATCCAGATTTACAAGCTTGCGATATGGAAGTGAAGTTTTTAATGTTTTCAAATAGCTAAATTTGTTTATTAAGACTCTACCCCAATACGCTGAGGCATTAAAATCACTGATAGTCTAATTTCCTTTTCTGAAAATATTCCATTCGTTTCAAATGTAATTGTTGGGGAATAACAAATAATTTTTTTTTTCAATATAAAGGCAATAAAATGATAAAATCTTAGTGGCGTGTGCTTTCTGATTTCGGGAGACAATGCGCTTTATCAATATTAACGATATTGTTCTTATTTTCATTACTAAACTTGGTTCGCCATCTGCGAACTCGTCACGATATAAAGCTCGCCGGGCAATCACGTCCCTCCGACCTCAGATACGATCATTTGCCCAACCAATTCAGACGATGCACGCACGTTGATATACCCAATATCGTTCACAATTTTTACGTTTCTTGTATGCCTACGAGTATTGTTGATCATTTTACCGATAAAAAAGGTCTGATAGTGTCATCCAATGAATTCTTCCTCTTTACAACGATTCCCTTCTACTGGAAACATCAATACAAGCAAATTAAGTTGTCTAAAATCCAAAAAATGTTCCCTTTCATTATGAAACCTATTTTATGAGTAGGAGTCGAAAATTATTTTAAAAAAATGAAAATGCTGATAATAAGATCACTTGTGAGACCAGAAAGAATTTTTAATGCAAATACTGGGGCTATTGATTAACGCTTGACCAAATGGTCCACTGAGTCAACTCTCTAAAATATCTCATAAAAAGATATTCTAAAAGAAAAAAAACATAATTTGTTAATGAGAATTGAGGCATCTGGTACACAGTGTATCGTGGTCAAGTGTGGATAACTAAAATAAACGGTGTGTTATTGGGTAAATTTTATTTGAGGGTGTTTTTATTATCTGCAGAAGCGGTGTCGCGATCCTGGTACATAAAACCAGAACTGCACTGCAGTCCTGTGGGAGTTCCGGCGGGAGCTTTGTCGCCCCCAGCGACGCTCTCGCCGCCGAACAGTCCCAGCGTCTTACCCCCGTCGCCCTGGAGTCCAGGTGGTCTGGGGAGCAGCAGTTCAAGCAGTACAATTTCGAATCCCTCCACCCTTAGTCAACCTGCCCAGGACCGACTAAGTGCCTTCACCATCGTCCCCGGATACAACACTGAACTACAGCGGTTTCAGAATCTACCCGTCTCTGCGAGTTCGACCTCTCGAGGTACGTAAAATTGACACAAATTATTCATTATTTCCTCTGGTGCATAGTGGATAATCTCATTTTTTATTCAATACCATATTCTTGTTTAAAGCATCACTTCATCTATGGTCCACAGTGGATAATTAGATTATTGTAAACTAGCTTTCTTCACTGAATCTGAGAATAGTATCCACTCTGTACCCCGTGAGAAAATGTGGAACAATACGATGATAAAAATAATTCGAACTGGAATATATAATTCGTTGTAAGTCTTAATTTTAAGCATTGTTCTGATTTTGAAAGACTGGATTCTCATGTTACAGAGATGCGCTGTGGTTTAATGTATGGAGGATATGCGGCCAGCACTGCTTGGTGGGCCCACCATGCTGTGGGCCTTCTGCTACCCCATTCCCTCGTGCCTCCCAGAATTCCTTCGCAGCAGACGACACCCATCGCCAGTGGCTCACCGGTTCATCCTGAACCACCAAGTCCTGCGAGGGCTGGCTCACCCCGACGGTGCACACCAGAAAAAGCAAAATTCGGTTAGTGTCCTTGCTTTCCTTAATTTTTATATCCTGCAGAAGAAATTACTCCTTCCTCTTCCTGGTTTCATATAAGTTGTTAAAATTCATGTCGATCATAGTATTATATATAAAAATGAGACAAGAACCGAAGAAGAGGAATCATCCCACCGCTGTGCTGTGAGATAAATAACTGTCTAATAGTTCCTTCTTATCTTCTTATCTTTTTATTTCAATTTTGCTACATCTATTTGTTTCTTTTTTTATATTTATTTCTGTCCCGCATGCGGGTTCTTAATTTACTTTCCTTTACTCTCGCTTCTCGACTCCCTTCCACCTTTCTCGCTCCTTTTTGCCCTCTGGATTTAGGACCCTGGCACGCTCGCGTGTCGCCCACCTGCCGGCAAGAGGAACAAGAAACCACCGTAAATTCTTTTCAGGACAACGCCTCCTTTTGCCGTGCTATTCTTTTCAAAATTGACTATGGAGCTAATCCCTTTTGTGTTACATTGTTGCATGTAATTTGACTTTACTTTAATTTGGGATTTTCACAAAAGAATTTTTCCAGAGACAAATGTCTTGTCATTGCTCAACAATGTCGCGAAAGATAAAAAAAATGTGTCTCACACTTAATTGGAATAATTTTCTTCTTATAACATTTAATTTCAAAAATTTGTTTCCTGTCTAAAATGATGGTGCGTTTCATTACTTGAAGTTGATTTATACCTTAAATTAAAAATGTTGAAAATTAAATCTAAGAAAAATAACAATTTAAACACATTTTGAAGAACATGGTTTCAATTTGATTTCAGACGAGGAAGTTCCATTAAACCTGAGTACGAAACCGAATGATGTGTCTTCAACAAACAGTCGGAAGGGTGAAATCTGGTCACCTGGTTCAGTCTGCGAGAGGGAAGCCAGGGAGACGAGGCCACCTTCTGATCGGCATTCCCCTTCAGGAACGACCCCAGTAATAACTCGGCAAATTCACCACTCGCCCTTGACGCCACCCTCGTCTTCGGAGAGAACCTTTCAGGTATGTTGCGAAACATTTTTCAAATTTAGGGATATTCAGATTATAATTTTTTAAAGGATCAGGATAGCCTTTTGTTAGGGAAAATCTGGTAATCAGGGAAAAGTCAAGGAATTTTATTGGAAGTTTTAAACTTTTAATTTGATATTGTTTTGTTCCGTTTATGTAAGATGCTTTGTTAAAAAAGTTACAAGATTAAGATTGTGGTCTTTAACTATTAATGGGGAGGGGAAATTAAAAGTTGGCCAGGGAAAAGTGAGGGAATTTTCGAAATTAAATTTTGGGACCATATTTTAAATATATCGGGAATTCATTCTTATAAAACTGAGAATAGTTAAAGCCCGAATATTGTATAATATTATGTAAATAGGACTTATTTGCATTAACAACTTTGTCGCTTCGATCAACATCGCCCCAGTCTACCTACCAAGAAACTTTTATTTTTAATTTTTTGTAAAGAAGCTCTTGAGAAAAATCAGAACGGTTTCAAGAGAAACAAAAAATAGAGATGTCCAAGTCCCTGGGGTCTCGTGGGCCCTAGTGGCGGCAAACAGACATCAAAAGATCGAAGATAAGGCGATGCTCAGGCTTTCGAGGAACGGAAAAGGTATCGGTCCTAGAAATCTCACTTGGACTTCCATAAGGTGGATATTCTCTCTTGATACTGGCTACTTGTTTTTGACCAAATACGCCTCGCTAAATTAATTCTACACCTTCCCAAAAAGTATACGAAAAAAATTACTGAATTTTGTTAAGTTAAAGTTTCGAAAAAGCCTTGTATCGCGAAAAATTACGTAAACATTAATTTGTTGGGATGTGTCTATTATTATGAGTAACTTCTATCACACGAAGCGTGAATTACCCTGGCATACTTGTTTTATGACAAACATGTAGAGCTTCCACTGCAGATCGTAAAAAGCTTCGATTTTCCATGAACTGTTGCACTTAAACTGGACTTCATTTTACAACTGGCGATATTAGAATACAGATGTCAATATTGAACTACTCCATGTCCTTCAAAAAATGATAAAGTGCAAAATTTCATCGTGCAACTCCAACTTTGTAACACGCTTATGTTTAGAAACGAGAATTACAAATATTTTATTTTAAATAAAATGGGGTGCCAAATGTCAAATCTTCGAAAAATATGGCAGAACTGATTAAATATTAAAGTACTATTAATTTTAAAATAATTAGGATCTAGATAAATAATACGGTATCCAAAAAGCTTCGCCAATCACATTAGCGTTGATTGAAGACAGGCAAAGTAGTAAAATATTTTTATTAGATCGATTAGAGAAAAAAATAAACCTCACATGATCGCGATTGATCCATACCAGTAATTTTATTCAAATTACACGCTTCTAAGTAAATTGGTTCAAGGGAAGAGATTCAGTGTTTCTTTATATCACTGAAAGCTATAAAGTTCAAACATAGTATTTTGCAATCATACAGAAATATTGATTTGTAAATATATCGATCAAGCAAGCATGGGTTTCAAAAATCAAATTTTGATCCTAATAAATATTTTCGCCGCGTGCAGGTGGCGAAGTGTGTTGACGTGAGATCACGTAAGTAGCGTTAAAGTGCACGCAGGTTGCCTATACATATTTAAGTACTTACTTTCGTCTTGCCCGGTAATTTATATAATTGCCTGCACTTTTTTCTCGATAATATTCGTCAGATTATCGATACCAAGTTTTCTTTTTTTTTTTTTTAATAAATAATTCGGGAGCAATTGGTTATCCAAAGTTTCTCCAATGGTGCTTCCAAGTTGGCTGTGCCATTCAAGTTCAATCGAGTCTTAATAGTAATAGACTTATTATTTTTATAATAATAATTTAAATTACATTTTGATATTTGAAAATAACAGTTTCATTTCTTGGGTTTGAATTGCGATTCATTTGAATCACGCTCAGTAAATAATCAGCAACCACAGGGCATCGCCGAGCATTCTTTGTCTTCAAGTAAAACCGGAAGTGGAGGCTTTTACGCGGCAACAAATGTTACTCTCGACTCCACTGTTCCACACCCTTTGGCACTTTCTTTCATACAATTGACTTCTTCCTTCGGATTCTTTCCCGGTTCTTATTCTTCGTTCTACTTTTAATGCATTTTCACACGGTAAATAATATTTATGATTTAATATCTTCTAAGAAATTGTTGGAAAGTTGGCCATCATAAAAAACCATTAGTATGAAATTTTTTGCATCTCATTTTGAATAATTAAAATTTTCATTGTGCCTTCATGTAAAGGGTGTCTAGTTGACCGGGAAATCGGGAAAACCGGGAAATTATGGAGAATTTGATTCAGTGACCGGGATTTTTCTCTCGAAAATAATATGCATATTGAAAGTGGTTTCATATCTTTTTCATTCCTCTAATTGTAAGCGAAAAATTAAAAATTGACCGAGGGAAAACCGGGAAATGACCGGGAATCTAAAATCATCCATTGGATGGACACCTTGATTTATCTTCGTGTTTCAAAAATGTTGCAACTTAAAACTACTTATTCACTTTCTTTTTTATAATTTTTTAATAATAAACAAAAACAGACAAGTGTTATAAATTGATCGAAAGTAGGGACGTGAATCATGCAAAGTTTTTTACTGATAATTTCATAGAAGTAAAAGCACATGCTATGCGATTCTGTGAAGCATGGTTCATTGTTCAAGAACCAGAATGGATATAGTATTGTCAGCACTGGCGCCTCTGTGACAATACGTCGAGAAAACGGCGCTACGTAAATACAGGCGCGTCCGGCTTCTGATATGAATTTAAAAATTAAATATAGAAATTTACAATTCTCTCAATTTGTATTCTGTTTTGAACGCAGTAAAAAAGAATACTTAACATTATAACACCTTCAAATTGGTTTAGATTAACTTCAGCTTTGTCTGGATTTGAGCCATATCAATTGGAATCTTAGTCCTCATTATGTGAATTTGAAAAATGAGTCTAAAATTCACAAAAAAATAATTTAAGATCAGGTTCAATAAATTAATGCCAATTAGTTTAAGGAATAATTATTTTAGATATTTTTTTGCTGGAAATATAAAATTAATAGTGTGACTGAATAAAGACAGTAGTTTTAAGACATTTTCACTATGAAAGTTAACTTAAAGTTCCCTAATTTTGTTCTCAAGGATTTCTTCCCTTTGTGTTTCAGTGTAAGCAATGTGGAAAGGCTTTCAAAAGGTCTAGTACACTCAGCACGCATTTACTGATTCACTCCGATACAAGGCCCTATCCTTGCCAGTATTGTGGTAAAAGATTTCATCAGAAATCCGACATGAAGAAACACACCTACATCCACACTGGTAAGTAACAAAATTTTATAGGACAGTACGTAGAGAATAAAATTTAAAATCAGTATTTCATACACACAGGACTGCCACAGAGTCTCTTCAGTGTCTTTTTTTTTCTCAAATCACTTTTTAAGTTAAAGTCACTGGAGTCACTTTTTAAAATTTAAAAGACACTTTAGTCACTTCTTTCAATAAACTAAAATAGAGAACCCAAGAATTTCTGAATTTTATTAAATTTTTTTTTGATATTTTTAAATTCCTTTGGAATTCAATTAATTGAATGTATCTTTTTCGGATTTTTAAGTTTTTTTTTTAATTAACCAATTTTATTCAATCCCATTTATATAAAATCAATTGCATTTTTTTGGATTCATGTTGAAGTTTTCTACTGACCTCGAATTCTTACGTATCTTATCAAATTATTTTTAATTCCTTTGAACTCTTCTAAATTCACTTCCGTTTTACTAAAATAAGTGGAATATTTTTTATTTTTTCAATTCACTTGAATTTTTATGAATTTCAACAAATTCTTCTCATTTCCCGTAAATTCCTCTCAATTCACTCAAACTTGATTTAATTCATTCTTGTTTTAATTCATCCCGAATTCGTTCAAATTCGCCTTGAATTATTATCAATTCCATCGAATTATTTTGAACTCTTTTGAATTCAGAAGAACATTACTCACATTCAGTCACTTTTTGTGTTGGAAATAAGTAACTTTTGAACACTTTCGGTTTAAATAGGTCACTTCTTTCAAATAAATTAGGTTGTGGCAGCCCTTTAAATATATAACAGTAAAAAGGAATACTTGGAAATTTTACACCTTAAAATGGTTGGCATTAAATTCAGTCGCAAAGGCTGAATTTAAAGCTCAATTCTGAAATTCATATGTGGTCATAAATTTAGAACAAAGTTTCTGTATTTAGTTCAAGTCAATTTTGATGTTTATAAGTATATATACCTATAAATATTATATAAAAATAATATATTATTATTTTGCTGAGTATATATGTAATAGTATAAATAACAAAGTTCAAAATTTATAAATACATCATATGTATAGCCTGAAGTTATTCAATTAGTTACATGGTTCTTCGTAAGTTTCCTCATTTCCAAAATTGGAAATAATAACCCTGAATTTGATACAAGAATTAGTATAATAACCTCTTAATAATAAAACAGAATACTTTAAATTGTTATATCTTAAAATGGTTGGAGATCTGATTTTAAGTAAAACTTGTCTGGATATAATACTCAATCTGTAATTCAGGTAATGAGGACTCAAAATTGGTCCAGTTTTGTGTAAGCCCAGAGAACTTTGACTGGCTTTAATCCAAATCAATTTTCAGATTTAACAATTTAAGTATGTTCGCACTGTTTTATATTTTCAATCATAGTACCTGATATTTTACCCTAATTTGAATAAAAAAGAAACAAAAAAATTTACAACCGAAATAAAAATTCACTTACACTCGATATTTCTCCAAAGCCCGCTCATGTTATATACGTATTTATCGCTCGTTCGAAAATCGTTGAGGGGCACCGGTAGAAATTACAGGTTACTTTTTTCCGCGCTATAACGACGTAATATTTCTTACAAGAGGATCTTCGCTAACTCCAAAAGTGTTTTTAAATTATGCATGAGAGGTGCCTCGGTAGGTCAAAAACTCTTCAACCCCTTATTAAATGTTCTCAAAATTTCGGAAATTTTGTTCTTGCGTTAAACATGAGCAAACTCTTTTGACCGGGTGAAAACTTTCAAGTATGCACCCCTAAATTTAAACTTTTGTTCTAAACTTTTTCCATAATTATTAGTGGTATTGTATTTTCCATCGAATTATAGCTCCGTATTTGCTTACTAAAGTATTCACACAATAAGAGCTTTCGACAATGATAATGCATTAGGGCTACAATGTTTCATGGAAAGAAGTTTTTATCGATTCGTAAATTGCAGACAATTGTCTAGAAACTTTTTGCTTAAGGGCGATGAAATCAATCCAGATTTGAGACTTTAATTGCAATTATATCATTATTACGAAAATAATTAAATTGTATTTCCCTTAAATTCTTGACATATGGCTTATTCCATAGTCGAAATGTAAAATGTTGTAGGACAAGTGTGGTTTGTTCCCCCATTTTAGCCGGAGATCCCCCTTCTTCCCCTAAAGAAAGGGGCGCTAGAGAATTCTGAGTCTATATAGACCTTATGTGGTAATCAACCCCAACATGACAATCAAATAAAATACATGCGACGATTTCTCAATAATGCACGACATTTGGGGTCACACTGGCAATTTGTAAAGCCCAACCATTATATTAGCTGTCGACTGGATTTAAAGTTTCCAATGTCTTCAAATTATTCATATCCACGTTTTTTGTCATTTGAATCAACTCCTAATATACCTGTGATAAATTATTAATTATCTTTTCCTCAATCATTGTGAATCAAGACTATCTCTTTAAATTGTAATCCGGAAACTGACCAGGCGCGTTTAATTTGCAGCATTTCCAAAATTTAAGTTATTCAGTTAAAGTCCTCGGATTTAATGTTAATAAAATCGGAAAATTTAATTTTAGAAATCTGGTCACGTGTTAGTGTGATGGAGACACTTTTTTACGTTATCTCTGTGAATTGGAAACAATGCTACACCTCCGTTCGTTAGTTATCGTGGCTACCGATTAAAAAAAACGTAATCGAGAAAAAGTGCTTTAAATTTTCGTAATTTTCAAGATTTAAAAATGGGATTTTGCTCAGAAAATTTTCAAAGGATTGTGGAATAATAAAATACAAAAATAAATCGAAAATGTTATCTATGTTTCCCCTTAAGGATGTAAAATGTGAGCAGAGTAGGATTTTCTTTTTTTTCTTCGGCGCACATGCCCTTATTAAAATGAATCATAAAACTACACTATCAGTAGCCAGACAGGTCTAACTGATTCCTTACCTCAATCTATGATCTTGGAAACCCTTTCGCACCCTTAATCGCGATAAGGCGATGCCTTTGGGGTAAATTCTCGCGGCCTAACGAGTCGAGCGTGTCCGAGAATGACCGGAAGGAAGGCACGATGGGAAATGGGCTGTTTGCCGTGTGCTAAGTGAGCTTCCGGCGAAAAAGCGTGTGTGGCACGTGACCAACACGAGCTGCCGTCGGGGTGCATGTCGCGGGCTAATTAAATTCAAAAGGGGTTCACTGATGAAAAAAGAACACCCTGCTTCAAAAAACGCTGCCAGTTTCGTCAACGTCGAGGAATTTCTAATAATTTTATATAATTCGTATCCACAGAAACGAATAACCAGAGCTGCCACAGAGTCACTTGACACACTTTTAGTTACTTTTTAAAAGAAAAAGTCACTATAGTTACCTCTTTAAAAGGAAAAGGCCATTTTAGTCGTTTGAATCCATCTCATTTCTAATTTTATTGAAAAAAAGTTAATCTATGTATGACATCTATAGTAATCTGTAGTGCGCAAATGATATTCAATATCAGACTTCATACCCTTTCCCCGATTCCCCCTTTTTAAATAATTTCTCAATGTTCCTCTATTTTCAAGAAACTGACACTTTACTTCCTTTTTTTGTTGCCTAAATTCGAACTGAGTTAAGAAAACCTAATACAAAAATCCAACTATTTTTGGTTGTAAGCTAATTCTTTTTATTGGAAAAATTTAATTATTTTATTGAAACATCAACTATTTTTTTTAAATCAAACTTTTGGTCGAAAATTCAACTATTTTGTTGAACATTCTTCTTTTTGTTTAAAAATTAATCTATTTTGTTGATATTGCAATATTTGTACTTGAAAGTTTAAGAATTTAAAGCGTTTCATATTGAATTCAATATGGTACCTACATTACTTTTACTTAAATTAATTTAGTTCTCTACTATGCTTGCATTTCCGTAAAAAAATTACCCCGTTAACCTAGTATTTAGAGCATTTTAGGCTATAAAATCTGCAATATTAAAATTTAAATTATGTTAATTCATAATTTTCTGGGTTTCTAGTTCCTATTGTGAATCATCAAAATATTAATAGTAAATATGGCAGTTAATTGTCAAAGGTTTATTCAGCTTGTAATAGAATGAATTACAATTTGTCTGTACATTACTTGTAAAATTTATTTTAACAAATGTGGCCTTGGGTTTTACCCTTGAATTCAGCAATAGAATTTCATCTAATCTTATAAATGCAAGCCCATAAATTAAATGTATAATGGAATCGAAGTTTTTGAGTAGATAAGTGTTTTTATTGACATTACAGGCATCTTTTTGTATGAACATATGGTCACTTTTTCAAGTATATTACTCTGTGGCAGCCAAGTGAATAACATTTATTATTCCTCACTAAAAGATCCCCAAAGTACTTTGAAACTTTCGTGACGAATAAATGGAGGAAAATTATTCCAGTATAATTATGTAAGTTACAATAGTTTAACCCTGAAAAATACACTTGCCGTTAAACAGCGACACTTACGAGGTTGGATATCGGTTATCAGCACTGTTTTTCTTTTTCTTTAAAGATAAGACGATTTATCCCTAAATGCGAAAACTGGCCGATTCTACCGCGAACAAATACGTGCAATTACGTTTCTAGGTTACTGCAATTATTATCTTTCTTATTTATTGCAATGACGTAGTGATGACCCTTGTTGTTAAATACAGGTTCGATTTATCGCAACCAAAGTATTCTCCTTTGCTGGTCTGGCCATGTTAGGTAAACCGTTATTTTTTTTTTGATAAAGTTAAATTATTTTAGTTATCAGCTCACTCTATGTTGAAGAAGGCCTGTAACCAAGCGAGATTCTTAATTTCGTATTTTTTTCCTACACATAAGAACAAGCCGCGGACTCAACTTAAATAAAGCATCCGCCATCTCAAAAATCGAAATCTCAAAAGGTTTCCATATACAGAAGATTTGAAAAGATTTCAAGGAATTTCTACAAATTTCACAAGATTTTAACAGATTTTTAGGGAGTTTTATAGGATTTTAACTGATTTCAAAGATTTGAAAGGATTTGATCAGTTTTCAAAGTTTTTTCAGTATTTTTAAATATAATTTCAAATATTTGTTCAAAAATAGTTAATCCCTCGAGTTAATATTTAAAAAATTGCATGTCACTATTTTGCTATTATTTTTCAAAATTGATGCTTCTATTGACACTATTTGGAATTTCTGAAATGACTCAGAAGCCTGGAAGTCTAAACCGCGGTAATGCTGGTATTGATGTGAAGATATTTCTTATGCAAACAATTGATCGTCATCAAGTTCCTTCTTCGAAACTATGACCCTAGGTTTGAATGATTTACCGGAAAAAGAGCGGGAAGATGCAATGCAAAAGAGTTATACATAGCACGGTATTCCAATGAGCGGTCACTGCCCTTTCGAACTATAAATAATGGAAAATATATTGGAGACGCATTGTCTTTGCAAATTGATTTCCTACCGCTTTGCGTTTCCCCACAACTTTTACTTCGTGTTCAATAAGAAAAAAAAGGAAGGGTTACGTTCAAGTTCGCAGAATTATGCTTCAACCCCTCGCAGATCAAATTATGTGTTTTCCTTCTAGGAGTGCACTTACTTTATTATCCTCCAATTGAAAACAATAGTCATTAAGACTTTTAGAGTTAAGATCACTTAACATAGTTTTAGTCAGTAACCCACTTAAGGGAAAAATGTATCTAGATCAAAGAAATTTAAAAGATTTTCCAGAAAAATAAAAGTAGTTAAAATTTCAAAGTTGCGAATGAAAGTTTCGTAAAAATAAAAAGAAGTTTATACAAGTTCATATTATCATAAGTATTCAGAGTTGTATCGGAAAAACCCGGAAATAGCCTGGATTGTTTTAAAAACCGGGCAGCTTTCAGATTTGTTTTTACTTTTGCGATGAATATCGTATCGCTTTGTAGAAATTCATTTTTCATATTTGAAAGTTAATTCTTTTTATTGAAAAAGTCTACGATTATATTTTTGGTTCAGAATTCATCGCTTTTGTTGAAAAATATAACTATACTGTGATGAAATTTTAATTATTTTGTTAAAAATGCGTGTCTTTTTAGGGATATAATAATTTATTCATATAGACGCTTAAAAGTCAACCGGAAAAAATGTAACTTTTGACCGTAAAACTGGGAAATAGTCTGACATTTTTTTAAAGTTTAAGTAACCACACTATTATTGTAATTTTGAAAATCTCAAATTGTAAATTGTTGTGCCTTCTGTCTTATTCAAAGGCAATAATATAATCTATCAATGTTAATAAAAAAACTTCGAAACCTTTGTACACTTTCCTACTTTGGCATGAAACTCAGGTATTAAGTTTTATTTAAACAAGTATGGAATTTTCCATCAAGAAAAAATTTTCTGGTGCAATTATCTTAAATGTTGCCACAAGTGGATTTACAACTATTTTCGATATTAGGAGATGATATTCAAAATCATTTGAAGGGCGAATCAATCTCAGAATGAAATAAATTCAAAAAATTATTTTCTAGGTCTAAAATAAAAATAAAATTTTGCTTGATTACACAAAAGTTGTATTTTTTTAATTTTTTGACTAAAGGCTTCTTTTTAAAAACTAATCCAAAATTGAATAATTTCTATTTGAAAGCATTAATACTTCATTTAAGATTGAAAATTGAACCATTTAAAATTGTGTAATATTTGAATGTGAAGTTGAAACCAGCTGGTAGGTCTGTCACTTTAATTAATAAATAAATTGAATATTTTCTTGATTAAATCCTTTAGAGTTGATAAATCGCTTTTGAATTCTATAATCCGATTAAGACTTAATTCTGATTCATCGATTTGCTCGTTAACAGAAACATAGTGGTATTATTCCTGTCGATTCATTAAGCATGTCCTGCATAATTAAAAGTCGACGAATCGCGTCTTCTTGTGAGTCTATCATTAAAATCGGCTGCTAGCAAACCTTTCGGTAAATATTTAAGTCATTACAAGGGCTCGGTAATGAGTCCTGAGAATCGATATTTTCTTGGGTCGCTGACACCCTCAACAAACACCTATTGAAAAACCTTGACTGTCACTCTAATTATCGACAGCCAAACATTAGCTTAGCATTAATATTTAAACTTAATAATCATGTAAAATATTCCTAAAAAATTGCATCATACTTTCCTCTCAACGTTACCTCAGCTATTTAAACCATCCACTTGTCTCAAGTTTAAAATAAATTTGTTTCAAAGTGAGACCTTCACAGTTTTTTTCCATAAAAATATGTGTGACATTTTTATATGAAAACATAACACAACTGCAGAAAATTGTTTGGAAATTTCTTTGGAACTGGGGGTCTGTTAGCACAGATTGTAATTATGTTAATCAGTCAGACATGAAGTGACAATGTCAAATGAACGACGAGTGAAATCATCGCAAATGCCACGCAGTGATATAGTGTAGATTTATTTAAATTGATTGATTTAAGAATTTTTTCTGAAACCTGTATCCTGCTTTCCGTTACATGGATAAATTATTCCAGGGTGTTTAAATGTTTTCTAAAATATTTTACGTTTTACCTAGAAAACTCATCTCTTTTGTTGAAAATTCATCTTTTTCGGTTGATAATTCCACTATTTTGTTGAACATGCAATATATTTCGCCCTGAAATCTTATGAGAATTTTTTTTTTAATTTTAGTTGCCACACTGTATTCATAATTTATAACACTAGTAATCGATATTGGAGGGAATTACTTTTTACTTTCTCCTATATCTATTTTTTATATACTGTAAAGTATTTACAAGTGCAGTCCTTTGTTTAAAATAAAACGGAAACATCGATCGATGTCAGGTTATTCCAGACAATAAATTTATGGATTTGCTGATGACTATTGGAAGCGTTTTACGAAGAACCATGCACACACATAATGATTTATTAGTTGATTCAGCTGCGTTAGGCTAACCTTGATGGACAATTCCATATCCTACATACAACTCGTATTCTCACAAATTGACTTAATTTAATTTCCTTCATCATGACGTTTATTATACTACTTTTGTAATTAGTTTTACGGCAATAGAAAAGGCATCATCCTCAAAAAATTGGATCTGATTTTAACCAGTGTTTTTCTTTTTCTTTTCCAGGTGAGAAGCCACATAAGTGTGTCGTGTGCGGAAAGGCCTTTTCTCAAAGCAGTAATTTGATAACTCACATGAGAAAACACACTGGCTACAAACCCTTCCAGTGTGGTCTTTGTGACAAGGCTTTCCAACGAAAAGTCGATCTTAGAAGGCATCGTGAAGGCCAGCATCCTGCTGCACCTGCCCTAGATTATAGATCTCTTCAGGTACCACCCTCTGTTAGACACACAACACCTCCCACATCTTCTTATCACATGATACCAATACCAGGCAGTAGTTGAAATTAAGTATATTTCAAATATCGATTTAAATTGTATATTTTAAAATTCAAAGGTGAAACCAAAATTTAAGGATCTTAGATCACACAAATTCATAATATTATTTATTTGCACAGAGTGCATTTAGTCGTTTGGGCAACAAATAATTCCATTTAAAAAATGGACTTGTGCCAGGCGTCTCGTCTATCGGAAATAAAAACAAATCAATCCGAAATGAAAATTCTCTGTTTCGTTATAACTTCAAATGATTTATTTTTTATTTTTTTAATTTGATTTTGAATAAATGAAAGTCCCATTTTTCTATCTTATTAGAACCGAGCAGACTTGGAAATATCAAAAATAAAAACTGTATAAAATACTGCTACGTTTGATTTTCATGAGAGGGGAGAAATAAATTGCTCAATCAGTGAGTTTAAAGTCTTATTAAGAGTCGTATACAATTTAATATGCAAAATAACGTAATATTTTTGATCACTAGCGTATTCTTACAGTTTAATTAGTCACAAGCACAAGTCTGATGGCTACTTAGTATCCTTAAGTACGACTTTTAATTTAATTACCTATAAACGACCACGGATTGGAAAAAAAAATAAAAGAGTCGTACTCTTTAAAGAGCTTGTACATGAGACTTGGCAATATTTTTTACTTTCTTCCTTGTCGTGTGCATTTTTAATGCAATCATTATATTCCAATAATCACGAGTGCTGGAGAATCAAGTGCACATGCAAAATTCAGAACTGTCTTTTTCTAACGCAAGTGTTACGATCGATCATTTTTTATAATAAAACGCATCGATGATTGATCACCTGGCTCGACAAACCATGATTGCACCGATGATTTGAAAAAGATTTCATCTTCACGCTACTCCGCGTCAAATCCTTTATTCAGCAGATGCCCTAAAAAGTTTTATTAATTCGATTTTATCTACAGGGCAGTTTGATGAAATTAAATTCAATTTGCAATGAACAATTAGCCTATTCTTGAATTTTTACAAAGGAATAGAAAAATAGTATTTTATTTTCCAAGGTCTGCCGGTTGTAATAATGGCACTTAATAACGAGACAGGAAATAAAATAAGAATTAGGGAGGGGAAAAGTGACAAACGAAAATGATCCATCGGAGAATCTTAAACCGTCCATTATGCAAATATTTATACAATAGATACCAGTACACGTGCGCAATTCAGTCCATCACGTGATTTTCACTCTCAAAGTATTAATTTATTCTTGATTCAAGCTTGATAATAATTTGAAAAATATATTTTTTTATACATACAAAAAATCTGCGCACGTGTACCCCATAGATATACGATTATAATTAAAGAGTGTCTGCATGTGCCTTTCGGTGTCACCGCATACCTGAATCATTATATTTAAAAAAGTATGTTACTATATTTATATTAGACGTAGACAGCAACGTAAGAAATAAAAATCTCCTTTATTCGATTTTATTTTCCATTTGAACGTAAGATTGATTCACGGAAATTTTGTACGCACCCGAGGTTAAAGAAAAAAAATCAAATTCATACATTTTTCTTTGAGCTCATGTGCATTATCTTGCGTTAATCACGACCGTGTGCATACGTACTTGTACTAATTACATGTCATAGTCCGTCGAAGCCAAAGCCGTCCGTCTCGAAAAATTGTTCCATTGAACAATAGAAAAAAATATATCGGAAATTCGAAAAATCTGTACATTTTGATCGAACCTATTTTTGAAATCCTAAAAATTAAGGAGAGGAAAAGCATCCTCCTTCCTCTAAATTCGATTTATTATTCAACAATTTCTTATATTTTATTGGTGCCAAAGAGGAGTTTGTTATACGTCGAACAGCGAAAAAAATATTATTTCTGCGGTCGGTACTTGAAGTAGTGACTAGTGAAAATACAAATTATATAAATTACTAAAAATTAAAGTGTAAATTTTAAAAATTGATCGTTAGATCAACTTTTTTGTAAATAGGGTGTAAATTCATCCTCTACAATCCAAGAAATCTGTACAGAAGCAAAACATTAAAATATTATTAATGAAAAACCCAAATGGACAATTTCGCGTTTTCCAGCACCTGTAAAAAGTAAAAAGCACCCGATTTAATGAGGAAAATATTATAAAATGCACTGTATTTTTTCTGCACGCGATTGTGTTTGCAATTTAGAAATCATAAGATTGGATATAGAGGGGTGAAGGAAGACAGGGTTGGTTTTTATTACTAAATTTCAACTGTCCGGCAAAGATTCATATCGGCTAGAGGACCAAAGATAATTTTAAACTGGCTCGATCGATCGATAGGACTCGAGTTTTTGTTCGAGCGATAATAATTTAAATAATTAGGTCAAAGAATAAAAATTTAGGACTTGTATCGTCATTTTTAAGAAAATTTTCTCATAATTTAAAAAAATTTAGGATGTATTAAAACCATTTAGTGGGCAAAATTAATAATAAAAGTGTGCACATTTTTTTGTACGTTTTTTTGTTCTCAATTTTAATCAATTATGACCGCTCGAAGAAAAATTCGCAAAACTTCGAGGTCTCGAGCCAATGTGTGTATGTAGGCACGAGAAGATTGTATCATACCATTAATGTAATTAGTCGCGTAAGTAACTTAATTAAGTAGGTAGTTAAGAGATGGCGAAAAAAGAGACGCCAATGCTTCGTTGCGATTATTTATAATTATAATGTATATCTGGTTTTTATCAATATTCATTATTGTACACCAAAAAAAATTGTGTAAGATTTCTTCGATTCTGACGGCACTTCCGGTGTAAATTATTTTAGTTGGCAAGAGCTCAAAAAGCGATTGTTTTTCAAGAGTGAAAGAGTGAATGACGGTTGAATTCTGTGGTTTATCGATTAAAAAAATATGTTTATTAGCGATATAGAAGATATTGAATAAAGCGATTGTTTTTTCTTATAACCATGCCTTATTACTTCTCTCGACCTTTTACATTTACGTAAATACTTCTTTTATATTTAGAAATAAGTAACAAGCTGTGAAACTGTAATAATTTCAAAGTCTAGTGTAAAATTCGCAATATAATCAAATCAAAAATGAATTTTTTTTGTAAATCAATCTTAAAGATTTTTCCATTGGCGACAATTTATAAATAATTATAGTTGTTTTTGTACATTGCTGAATCCTTTACTGCAATTCTATATTTTCAGGGCTCGGATTGTGCAACTTTTTCGACATTTTCGACTTTGTTTATACATACGATTTTTTGCAGAAAAATGTCACTAATGGACTTCTTTCTCTTTTTTTTTCTTCAGAAGTTCAACATACTTAGTTTCAATTTTAATCACGATGAAACCTCAAAAAAACTTTCCACTTAAAAAACTGTAAATGAATAACGTTTTAAATTAAGCAATTTCTAATTTCGTGAATCGATATTCAAAGATTTTATTCTTTTAAATCACAAGCCTTAACATTTGGTCATTTTTGAGTCGAAAAGGTTTAAAATCGAATTATTTCAAATTCAATTACAGGATCCACACTTTTTCAGCTATTCTCTCTTTTTTTAATTTCTCTTTTTTCCCCTATTTCCAACAAATTTCCCATTTATTTATCCCGGTTTTGCAACTTAAATGCGAACTGACCTCTTGAGTAGAAAATTCGTTCATTTGGAAAGTTTAAATGTCTTCTAAAAAATTCATCTTTTGGGCATAAAAATTCCACCATTTGCTTAAAAATGTATCTATTTTGTTACAAATTCGTCTATTTTGCTTAAAAGTCCAACTATTCGGTTAAAAATTAATTTTTTCTTTTTTTAATATTCAACTATTTGATTCAAAATTCATCTTTTTTGGTTGAAAATGATCGGTTTCAACTATTTCGTTGAACATACATATTTTTGGACAGAAAATTCGTCCTTATCGATTGAAAATTCATCTTTTATGATAGAAGAATCATCTTTTTTTGGTTGAAAATTAACTTCTTTTTCTGAAAATTTTTTATTGAAATATCTTTTAAAAAATTCATCTTTTTATTTGATTAAAAACTTGTCTTTCTTAGTTGAAAACGATCTACTGTCTGATAAAGAATTCGTCTTTTTGCTTCAAAATTATTATTATTTTTTTAAAAATTAAAGTATTTGGGGGAAAATGCATCTTTCTTCGTTAAAAGTTATATTTTTTGTTGAAAAATTAACTTTACGGAATGATAATTTAACTGTCTTATAGAAAATTGATCCTTTTGGTTTAAAAATTTAACTATTAGATTTAAGTTTCATCTTTTTTGTTTGAAAATTTCACCTTTTGATTGAAAATTCATCTATGCAGGTTTAAAAATTCAACTATTTGGCTAAACTTTCAATTACGTTGTTGAAAATTCGTCTCTTTTGCTTGAAAGTTCACAGCTATTTGGTTGTAAATTCTACTGTATGGTCGATAATAATAATTTTTTTAACTCAACTATTTGCTTAATAATTAATCTTTAGGGGAAAGTCAATTGTTTTCTAAACAAGTCGACTTTTTAGCATGAAAACTAATCTCTTTTATTAAAAATTAGTTTTTTTTAGTTGAAAATTCCACAACTTGGTTGAAAATTCAATATGTTTCGACTTGAAATCTTAGAAATCTAAAGCGTTTCATGTTAAATTCAATAATATGTTACCTATATTAACTTTATTTAAAAGAATTTATTACCCTATTTTCGTAACAAAATCAACCTATTTCCTCTCTGTTGAAAACCTTTTGGGCTGTGAACTCTAAATAATTAAAAAATTAATAATTTCATATTCGAATTATAGTACAAAATTTAAATCCTTAATTGTTGAGTAATTTTCAGTCAAAATGGTTTAAAATAATGTTCCTGATGCTCAAAATAATGATGATTTATAAACTCTTATCATTTGAAAACAATCCAAGTTGACAAGTTTAACACTTAACAGTTCAGAAAGAAATATTTTTAACTCAGATTCAGAATCCTTCAAACTGAAATACTACTGTTAAAAAATGGTTTCAATTTTAAAATTTATTTAGATTGTGCAAAGAATATTGGAAAACCAATGAGAATTATGTACTCTATAACTATAGTTCTAATTTCCCCTGTTTTGAGTCAATTTTTAGCTGTGAAGTCTGAATAAATGAAAAGTGAATCATTTTATATTTAATTATAGCATAAAATTTAAATCCTTAATTGTGGAGTAATTTACAGTCTAAAATGTTCAAAATTGTTCCTGATGTTCAAAACTGTTGTAAATTATAAACTTTTCTCATTTGAAAAATATCGAGGTTGACCAGTTCAACAGCCCGGAAAGAAATATTTTAAAGCCGATTCAAACTCCTTCAAGCTGAAAGACTATTGTCGAAAAATGATTTTATTAAATAATTTATTTTGACTGTGCAAAGAATATTGGAAAACCAATAAGAATTATTTACTCTATATTTATAACCTAATAAAGTTATTATTTCAGTTATTCAGTGTCTGATACGCCTTTTTGTTAATATCGTTAAAAATTTGATGCTACGTTTTGAAGCCTTCTAATCGATCCGAGCTCTGTATCTTTATTTGGAAATAAAAGAAGCATTTATTCACATTTAGGTGATTATATTTAATCTTTATGTTCCGCATAAAATATGTCTATAAAATTTTGAAGAGGATGGAAAAATGAGTTTAATTGATATAGAATAAAGAGAGTCGATAAAAAATCAATCGTTATGAGCCAATGGGCCAGATCGAGTTTGAAACGCATCGTGCACATGCATAGTAATTGACCAATTTGCAATTCTCGATCGAGGAGAGCACCGATTCGCAAGATAAGCTCTCATACAAGCCGGTCTTTTCGATTTCTATCGGACTTTACAAATTTATTTGATCTGAATATAAATGTTGAGTTTTTGCTTTTACAAACAGAACTCTGAAATAAAGGGAAAATTCATAATTTTACCAACTTTGTTGCCAACATTTATTTTTCTGGATTTAATTAAGGTTTGAAAACAATCTTATCATCATTTCAGGCCTCGTGCTCATTTGAGAAATTAAAAATAGTGTCAATAGTAGTATGAATTTTGAGAAATAGTAGCCAAATAGTTTCGTGCATTAAAAAAAAAATGAAATATGTTGAGCTCTTTTGCCTGGATGTTTGGCCAGGGGAGAGGAAAACTGCAGCAGAAAATCAACTCTCGAGTTCAGTCGGTTTTTCGACAGTCGAGTTTAAAGGCAGACATTCGAATTCTATCCGCGCTCGAAATAGCTTGACATCTGGACTGTTCCAAATTCGAGATTCACCTCGCAGCTAACGCTGTCGGTTTGAAACCCCTTTAAAAAATTGACAAATTTGATGCGATATTTTTAAATATCCTAAACTCTTTATAATCCTCTGAATTTAGTGAAATCCCTTAAATCTGGTAAAATCTCTAGTAAAAACACAAGAATCGATTAAAAT
>CAKNWU010240171.1:1578-13337 GCA_932072015.1 Andricus quercustozae | reverse complement strand
TGCATTATAGCTCTGAAGACTTCAATCTTTCGTCTATTTCTGAGAAAGTCTTTATTTCTAGCAAACAAAAAAATTTCCTTTTTATAATTTTGCATCTATAACGAAAGATTTTTATATTAAAATAAAGTATATATATTCAGCTGACAATTGCTATAGAAAAAATATCACAAAATTAGTTCATTAGCTGTATGGAAAGATTCCATAGGTTGTAACTGTAAGAAAATCATAAGATTTCCTTTTCTAAAAACTTGTATTATTAATATTAATTGTATTTCACATTGAGCTACTCAAATCTTTCGATTTATAAATAATATATAGGTTAAGCTATCATAAAATTTAATGTCAGCACAGTTTTATTGTATAAGTAAACATTGCGTAATTCTCCTCTACTGTTTCGAAATCTACCATCCTTAGACTTTAAAAAAAATACGAAGTTTCTCGTCGTCCCAAAATTCGGGATGAGTAGTCAAATCCAGAACTGGATCCAGCCAAACAAATATTGTCTTTTAGATAAACGAAAAATATTCGGAAGGTTTATTATTAATATCGTTACACTTATCTTACGAATTTCCCAAACTTTTAACAATATATAGGGGAATTAAGTCCGCATTCAAAATTTCTAATAAATGCGTTTCTGTTGCTAAGGCACATTTTTAAACAGGACAGAATTACGTAAATTATGCGTACATATACAATAAAACTGTGCTGATTTTAAATTCTATAAAATATAAATCTATTTATGAATTAGTCATACAAAGATCTAAGTAGGTGAATGTAATATAATTTCCTTGCTACTCAGGCGTGAGATTGTATAAAGGCCTTGGAGGCCCGGCTTTCTCATTTTTTTCAGAAGTAGAAGGCACTAGATTTTTTTTTTGTACTTTTTTTAGTTTAACTTTTTTTGCAGAATTTGAAGGGCTGTGAATGAATCTACAACATTTCAAATGATTTTAAAGATTTTAGGTTATTTGTATTTGTATTTATCCGAGAAAGTCCCTAGGGCTAAATAGCCCTCTAAGGAACAGGATATTACAAGGCCATTACAAATTTGTGCAAGCACTGATCGGCAGTTTACTTGAATAGCTTATAATTTAATCTATAAACTAAATATAATAAATAAATAAGCAGAGTCGACCTTAGAGTAAGTATCAGATTATGTATTAGATTATTGCGTAGTAATTAATATTGAGTGATTAATTAATTATTAGCTCTCTGTGCATGTTAAGGTATATATGAAGAATGAAAAATTGGGTGCATAAGGAATAAATATTTACAAAAGTTAACGAAGATAGAATGAGATTCGAAGATGAAATATTCGAGAACTAAAAGTGATAGTTTACCAGTGAGTAATTTCAAGAGTTGGATTAGGAGTATTGTACAGATATTTGAAAAAGAGATTCTTAAAATGATACAGGGAAGGTGCATTTCTAATATCGTATGGAACTTTATTCCATAACCGGGCACCTCTTACTATAAATGATCTTTGAAGCTGACATGTTCTGTGAAAAGGAATCCTAAGGATTTTATGTCTTTTACGAAGATTAGACTGTGCTGGAAGGTCTCTGTCTACAAATTGGAAAAGGTTAAATAGATACTCAGGAGTTTTGTTCTGGAAAAGAGTATAGAGCATATTGCCCATAAAAAATTGTCTTCTCTTGGCAACATTAAACATTAAACGGACGCAGGCGTTTAAGGAACGCTCGAGCTTTGGATTTAAATCTTCGGACAAACCATCGTATACCAAACAACCGTAGTCAAAGTGGGGAAAAATTAGGCTCTTAACCAAAAGTATCCGAGTAGAGGTAGGTAAAGAGTCCTTATTCCTACATAGTTGCTGTAGAATACTGTATGTTTTCCTCGAGATGCTCTGTGCCTGTTTCTTCAAAGACAAGGTACGGTTATGGAAATATTCCAGATCTTTAACTACCTCTGAGAAACGGATAGCGAGATTCTCGATACAAAGTGGTGGAAATGATGCCAATGTTTCAAGTGACGGAGATGAAGTAGGTCCAACAACAATTGCCTGAGTTTTGCCCGGGGCCCTTCTTCCAGGCCCAGAGGATCACACGATCAATATCGTCCTGGACTAGAACAAGTAATCTACTCAGCCAAGAAATTGGTCCCGATAAATAAATTTTGAAATCATTAGCATATTTGTGGTAGTTGCAATGTTGAAGTTCACTTCCCAGGTCAGATGTGAACAAATTGAAGAGGAGGGGTGCCAGAATGAAGCCC
Organism: Andricus quercustozae; assembly: GCA_932072015.1. NCBI lineage: Eukaryota > Metazoa > Arthropoda > Insecta > Hymenoptera > Cynipidae > Andricus > Andricus quercustozae. The sequence continues at coordinate 11,102 of CAKNWU010240171.1, read as the reverse complement.
TGTGGAACCCCACACTTGACCTCACCCCTATCAGAAAGCTTACCACTACTATTAACAATTCTGTGAGATCGATTATTAAAATAGGATGTAAACCATTTTATGACAGAGTTTGATACGTTAAAAGATTTTAGCTTTTGTAGGAGTAACTTATGGTAAACCATATCAAATGCCTTCGAAAAATTAAACAGAACAACAATCGTGATCTCCCTGTTATCCATTGCTAACTTGAGATCTGTCGTTACCTTAAGGGAAGCAGTAAGAGTGATATGTTTTGCACGAAACCCTGATTGCATCGGGTCAATGGCCTGAGATAGTTCAAGAAATCTGGAAAGTTGCATGTAAACAATTTTTTCAAGTGGTTTAGAGAGTGGACATAAAATAGAAATTAGCCGGAAGTCTTTCGGGGTAGTAGCTTTGGAAATTTTGGGAATTGGGCAAATAACAGCCTTTTTCCAGATATCTGGGAAGATACCGATCTGAAGGGAAGCATTATAAATATGCAATAGGATAGGAAAGATTATTGGAAGGGCAAGCTTAATCATTTTGATTGATATTCCATCAGTCCCAATGGCATTTGATTTGATTTCAAGCATTTTTTCCAAAAGTATTTCAGGTGTGATGTCATCGAAAAAGAAGTCAAAGTCATTAAATTTTGAATTAAGAGAGGTAGTGGAAGATGATGATGTTAAGTCTGCAACTGGGAATGTAAAAAAAAGTCTTTAAAAAGTCATCAGGCAGAAAATTACTATCTATAGATTCGTGCTTGGGCGGGATTAGGTGTAAACGTCTAAGGAGATGCCAAATGTCCTCTTTTTTGTCTCTATGTGCAATCTCATTATAATTGTATTGATTGAACGCATCTCGAATCTTAGTTTGAACTAGGTTCCTGAGTTTACGAAATTGAGCTAGTATTATACTGTTTTTTGTTCTTTTTGCAAGTCGGCGCTTGCCATCACGTTCCCTTATCAGATTTTTAATTTCAGATGTGATCCAGGGGGCAGCCTTATCAAAGTTTTTAGGATCATGTAGGGGAGAAAATTTGTTAAATGCGATGACTAGGTAATTAGTCACAGCGTCGATTTTATTATTTATATCTGTATCTAGTAATATTTTTTCCAATAATACGTCATTAGATGTTCGTGGAATGTATTTTCATCAATTTTAGAAAGATTCCGCACTAATCTTGGGGTTGGTTTTGAACTTAAATTAAAGGAAAATCTAAAGGTAATTTTAATCAAGTCCTGATTGGAGAGAAAAGGAATAGCGTGTTGTTCGTAGGAGACAACCTTATCAATATCGTTCACAATTATTAAGTCAATACGAGTACTGGAACGTTCAGCATGGTGAGTGGAATCATGAGGTACAATCGAGAGTCCCGAAGAGTATACCAAGGATGTTAGATATTTAGAACGATTGGAGGTAAGATTTAAGTTAGTGTTAAAATCTTCAGCAAGTATAATGTATAATGTCAGAAGTTGATTTAACTTCAAAAAAGAGAAATTCGGTCGTGGGATAAGTAGCTACAGGACTCACATTATACAATTATTCTCAAAAAGACCAAAATCAAGATTTAAGATTACTGTTTTCTATATGAGATCAAGTTTGCTATCTGAAGATACATATGCACATGATATCAAAACCTGAAGAATATTGAAGATATATTCACCGACGAGCATCAAATTGCCAAACAATAATAATATCATATAGAAATTTAAGTACCTTTTTATGCAAATAAACAAGATTAATGTATGAGAAGGAGCAATAAATAGATAACCACATATGCCTAGGTGAGAGTGTAAACTTGTGTAAAATAAATGCTAAGGTTAGTCGGAGAAAAGTTAAAAGAATATTGAACTTAGCCCATGGTTTCTATTGAAGACCATCTACAGATAGTAGATTAGTAAGGTGTATTCTCGACGAGCCGTCCTCCTTTCTACTAAAAATTTTTCCACCAGAAATCCAAAGATATTTGATTTTCTTCTCTCTTCGAAGACCGAGAGCAGTAGCGTAGCATTTCCGGTTGAGTGGAGTTAAGGCCTTACGTAGATAAATGAAGCGTTTTTCATTTCCGGTCCATCCAATGTCCGATGTAGAAAAATCTCTTTTGACTTTACGTCTCTCGATTATTTTATCTCGTAGATCTTGGCGACTGAATTTTACTACGATGATCGGCTAGGCATCTGAACCGTTTTTTTGGAGTATTTTAATTAATAAGTATGATTTGATTGATATTCAAAGAATTTAAAATGATTACAATTATTTTCGCTGTATTAAGGTTTACCTTTAAACCCAACAGTGTTTTGACCTGTCTGCAGGCAGTGGCCAATTCCCACTAATTCTGATCTTTCTCGGTCAGCCATCTATTGATTTCTTGAGTGACTAACCTACTGGAAATGCCTACAACTGGCTCGGGTCCAGTGAAGTTTTCTCTTGCTGCTAGTTTTGCTAGCCTGTCCGATATCCTTTGATGCCGCCATTATAGCAGCCCTGTTGTCTGAGCAGATACGGATGTTTATTTTGTTGCCATACTCATGTGCCTCATAGGGGCACTGTAGCATGGCCATAATCTCAGATTGTAGAACTGTAGCGTAGGACCCCATCGGGATTGTGAAGCCCATTCCACTCCTTCTACGATATACACGGGCTCATGTCTTCTCCTTTTTTCAGGAGCCATTTGTAAACCAGTTTTCTTATCACTGGGAAGGTGCACTTCGCCGTTAACTCACTCCTCCTTTGTGGATAGGCTAACACGATAGTTCTTGTCGAAGAGATAGCGTGTTGGTGGTTTGTCCCTGAACATGCTCAGGGTCGGCCTACTCGCGATGTCGGTTGGGATCCACAGCTCCGTCGAGATCCTACCGCCTTTTATCATATTTAATCTCCAGGCCGCCTTCGCAGTTACGGCCTTTGCTACGGTTTTGGAATTGGTCACTTCTCGCCCGCAATACATGCCTCAAAAAGCGAACATTTCGTGCATGCGTTACAAAAATGTATGTGCCCTTATTGCATTCAGCATCTCAATTTTCGATATTTTTGAAGGTGATCAGCATAGAGTTTAATAAAACTGTATGAGCATGAAATATTGCAATCTGCGTTCTCGGGAGTGGGAATGATTTGTAAACTTTGTTCGAGGCAAGAAGCCTTGGCAAAAAAGTTTAAAGTTCTGTAAAAGGTGAGGGTTAGCTCAGGAACACATCCTTAAATAGAACGTAGATAAGGCGGCGTATACGGATATTTTAAATGATAAGACGGTGGCCCATGATAGTCATTCCCAGAATAATGCGGCATCAGAAAGACGATAGGCGGATTTTTGGAAGGCAATTAACTTCTTTAAGCCTAGGCCGAGGTTTCGCAGCAACATTAATTTGCAATCGTGGAAGGAATTTTCGATTGGTTTGTGCTGACTTAAAATTAGCCTTGACCTTACCTGAACTGTGAATACACACCCGATTTTAGATATTCCGATCACCAGACACGCATTAGCAGTAGCTATCCGTAAATTTGAGCCCGGGAAAGCCCATGGATAGATAGGCAGGCTGCATTTAGAGCTGGCAAAGATTCATAGGTCACATATTTGTTTTTGGTTCTACAACACAGGTATACTTCGCCACCCCTGAGAGTAAAGTAAAGAGTATTGAGTTGGGGTGTGCACACAAAGATCATTAATATAGTGCAGAGTCTGTACGACGTAGCTCGGGTGTATATTCGCACGTTGCAGGGCCTTTCATCCTCAGTTTCACCTTGTTATTTTTCTAACTCCCAGTGCCCCACTCCTATAAAGCTAAAAGCCGGTGTTTATAAGGTTTATTTAAACATCCTTTGTAAGCATTTTTCTTCTAACTTACAATACATACACGTCTGAAACTTCGCACAGGCATGCCTTATGCCACGAGGAAGGCTTCATTGCAACAAAATTGTATACTTCCGAATACATCAGGTGTACATGACACATCTTGCTCGAGGAAGTTAGGTTCCAAATAAAAATTGCCCGCACCCCATCTATGTATCTTATGATCCTTCATTGCATAATAAATTTCGAGTGCACCAGGAGAAAATAAATCTTCATCGAGGAAGTTGCGTTTTTAATAAAGATTGGTTACGCCCAAGCCTTTTTTTCATGACCCGCCATTGGACAACAACTTTCAAGTGCACCGGGTCTTAAAAATTCATCTTCTTCGAGGAATGCAAATACTAAATGAATATTGGCGTTATTTTTCACACCTGGTGTACTCAGAAGATGTTCTGCAATAACCACTCATGAGAAAAATGGCTGCGAAAATCCCTAGTTGAAAGTCACCTTTCTTGAGGATGATGTAATTTGTACACCTGGTGCAAACGAGAGGTGCTGGGATGACGACCAAAACCTCCGGGAGTCGAGCGAAGGAACTACTAGGAACTTCAGGGGTCCATTAGAGGCTGCAATTTGCAGGCGGAAATTTAGTAGAATTTCGACGGAAAGTCAACAGAATTTCCAACTGGAATTATCGTAGAATTTCCGTGGAGTACTTTCCATGGAATCTTTCCACATGGGATGTGCTTCCAAACTCTCAGATACAAGTTTATAGTGAAAATACATTAAAAATAAAGAATCCTCACTAAAAATTAACACCTTTTCAACACTGAAAATTAGCCCTAAATGTCCATGACCTTTTCACCAGATTAGAAATGCTGGAGATCAAATAGATAATCTCGGAATCAATTAGATCCGCTCGTAAATATATATGTCACATCATCATGGGAAATACGATAATGATTCTGACATAACGCTACTTTGCTAAGTAGTCCAAGGGAAGACAAAAGTTAGTAAGGAAGCTAGACCAATGAAATAAGACTCCGTCTGAGCATCGTGTCTCTATCTTCGTCTAAGTATCATGATCAAGTATCCGCTTGTTGATGATGGCAAGTAATTTTATCGCCAAAATATTACTTTAAAAAAAGCAAACGATACTTTTGGCGATTTGATATTTTAATTCGTTTCTAACAAAACAATATTAATTAATCAAGCCAAAAAATCTATAATTAATTAAGAATTGGGTTTAAAGAGTTATTTTTAATGTTGTTGATTGATTTCGGCCAAATGTGTCTATCGTTGCGCGTAGATATTGACAATTTCAACCATAAACTTCACTCATTCAACTCTAATGTTTCACCAAGTTTCATCCAAGTTGAACTGGGTAAACGTTTCTTTCAACGGATTTCATGAATATCTCATTCAAAAAAATGTTATTTGCACTGAAATATATGTACAATTGAAACAGATATTCCAAAATTTGTTTTTTAAAGTACGTATTTCAACAAAATGCAAAGTTGTGATAAAACTATTTCTTTCGTTCGAAGAAATATATGTTCGAACTGTTTAACTGCAGATTGTTTATTCGAACGACGATTTCTTCCAATGAAATAAATCCATATTTAATTTTGAAAATCCACGTGAGGATGAATTACTTAACTTGAATACGTATTTATCAGTTCCAAGAATCGATTTTATTGAAATGACTTAATATTTCTTAGAGTTTGAAAAACATATTTGAAGAAATTAGGTCTTTATCTCTTGTTTGAAGATTTAACTGTTATTAAAGATGTTAAGAATAATCAAGTTCTTTATATAAATTTTCGTCTTATTTGGAAGGCAATGTTTGTTTTGAACGAAGTTTATAACTTTACAAGAGACGCGTTTCTGTTACGGAGGCAGTTTTCGAAACTGTAAAGAATTACGCAACGATTGGCTACTTATACAATAAAACTTTCGTGACGTTGCATTTCATAAGATTCTAATCTATTTATTATTGAGGCACACGAAGATCTAAGTATCTTAAGGTGAAATAATATTCATATTACTCTTAACATTTTCGGTCAAAAATAAATGTTTTTCAATGAAAAATATTCTCTTGTTTCAAATGTTATTCACAAAAGAATATCTTTCCTCTTTTCCCAAATCCTATCGATAATAATATTGAAATTGTCGAAAGTACAATTAAGTATTACATTTTTCCCGAGGCATTGGAAGGTATTCAAATCCCCTTTAAATTCGCACATTTCGCTGTTTGTATTTACTGTCTTATAATTGATCAAATTTAAATAAAGTGAGAGTATTGTCATAAAGTGATGCATTGTGATTCTTAATCCTATTAGATTGGGCAAATTTCATGCTTTTAAAGCGCCTTTTAATGCATTAAAAAAAAAAGTGTTTTTAATTTATTTCAGGTTACTGTTGACAGTTCTTTTCTGTTTTTAAAGGGATTGCAATTTAAGTACTTTCGCTGCCTAATCGGGGATTCAAAAAAGGACAAAAACGGCATTCCTAGGGATTGGAATTTTTAATACCATCCAATGCAAGCCTTCTGACCAGGATCCTCAAACTGAAACTTGGTTAAAAGTGAAATAACTCTACTAAAAGATATCTATGTGGACATGCCAGGCACCTACAGAAGGACATCTACAACCTTTTCAAATAATTTAAGAAATTTCTGATTGAGATTACGATTTTTATCGCAGTGCGTTTCGAAAAAATCCATTTATTTTTCATACATTACGGTTGATGTAACCAAATTTTTTTTCCTGGACTAATTTATGAAATATAAATATCTCAGAATAATAAGCTCAATACCAGTATAATACACGATTTAATGAATGCAGTATATATTAAATACTCTGATGAAGCATCAGGAATAATCATTAGTTATACTGTTAATAACATTCTTTATCAACACATGAGTCAGTTTTTCCTCTACTTTAAAAAAATGAGGATCGTCTATACTCTGGTCTTATCATTGGCAGTGAACTTTAAGTCTATTGGTAAATATAGTAATATAGTATATGTATAATTGCTGGAATATTTTGTAGCTTTCCTTAAATAAAAATTTTGCAGACTAATCCCCATTCTATCCTATTTGTTATTTTTTCAATAAAATATGACTGACTTTATCTTGACTACTTTTGCTCGAAACGAAATAGAGAATCAATAGAGAAACAGTTCAAATTACATATCAAATAATGCCTATTAAAAATTTTCGACACGGTTATAAACTTAGGTTCAAACTTCCACAACTTTTAAAATTTCTAATTGCGTTAATCGAAATTTATATGTATAGTAAAACTTACAATTTATCCTGCAGGTCTACGGATAAAAATGGAGTGACAAAAAGAATAATTCCACACTGATTCCTCAATTCGGAAAAAGGCGGAATCCCCATTCTGTACGAAATTTGCAGCAAGTGATCTTTAAAATAGTCCTTACTGTACGCCAAAGTTTTCTATATGGGTGATTCTCTGTCTTTAAGTCACTTTTGATACAAGCAACTTTTTTTGCATAATTATTCTGCAATAGGTTTTTTTTGTATCTGGACTTTGTATCTGGAAGGTAAAAATTTAAGAGGGCTAATCCAATATTGCGGCTGAAAATTTTTAAATAGTTTTATTATTATGAAAATAGTAGTCCTACGGTATTTTGAATAGCTACATGCAAGTGTAATAAGTTGGGCGCATCAACTTTCTAGTACTAAGTACTCTCTAATTCAAGAAAGGATTTCATCATTATTATTAAACTTGTCCACCAAATTTATCCGTGCCAATCCATTAAATATTTCATTTCTTAACAATTTCAAGTATTTCAGAAGATAATAATGTTAATAAGATACTTCATTTAGTCAACAATCAAGAGTTATAAAGCTAATCTATTTGCGTTCGGCCCTGACTTTAAAATCGGTGACGTAAGATTATAATTTTACCGTCGCTTCTTACACAGATGCTATACTCAGAATTATTTAACAAACAATTACGTTGATAGTGGTTAAAATAACAAACAATAAGTTGTCAAAAATTCATCAAATTATCATCGCACATTCCAGGAAAAAATTTAGGCATTCGGCCCTTCAGTTTCGCCACAATAAGCCACAATAGGTGTTCCTCGTAGCGGATCACCCTCTTCTTCTGACAGATATCATTCACCTGATAGGTATCTTCCTCCTGTCGAGCCTCCTGTTCGTGTCAGGTCCAGGTCTCCTACTACCCGGTGTATTGCTGAACCTACCATGCTTCCTATTTTTGTCAGAATTGGGGTTGAACTTGAATTTATTGAATGTATTCGGCTTATTCCCATTGCACATCCGGACCGAATATTCAAATTTCGAAGGTACACTTTTCCTAATAATACAAGAATTAGAATATCCAGAGGACGTAATGCATTTGTGCACATTCCAAGCCAAGAACGAATTGTATTATCGACATTCGATGGTGACGCCTTTGCAATATTGGAGAGTACTAAAGTTCTTGCTGGATTGAATAGTGGTTCCCAAAATAGAGAAGTGAAAATAAACATGGAAAGCGGCAGGATTACACGATCGCCACCAGAAGAAATCGATGAATCTCCAGTGGGTGTCCGCCGCGAAATCATGAACCATTTTAGAGTAGAACGTGTAACCTCCAACATTCCACGCCATATATAGAATTAAAACAAAATTTAAAACTGCAATTTAATATTCTTTGTGATTATACTTTGTAAATAGAAATAGTAATAAAAATGCACTGTATTATGGTTCTCAAGCTTTCATCAAGCACCCAGCCAGATTAAGCAAAGTCGTAGAAACTGTTACTCACCGTTTTACCTGATCGTAATCGAATTCTTTTGATAATAGTGCTCAGCAATCACAATTACAAATATAATATATCATTATGCAGAAATAATCACTAAATTTATTGATGCGTAGAGCATTTGCATATCCATAAGAAATCTCATGTTTTAGGCATATAAGATATTAAGAATTATGGATTTTAAAATCGACGGCATTAGCCGCAAATATCACTCGAATGGGTGACCGTCCGCGATGTACGACTAGATTATGCATTCGCTACGTTTAACTTATGTTGAGCGGGACGTTTGACGCCGAGGAGGATCGTATACGCTCGATGATCTAGTCCATCGAATGGGTACTATAAAAAATTCTAAAGTCGGAAAACCGACTGAATTCAAGAAGATAAGTTTTTGCAGTTCTTTTCTCCCCTGGCCAAACGTCCAGGCATATGAGGGTACTTCTAATTAAGTTAAAGGCAACCGCTGATTATCATTGGATTTGATTAACTTCATTAAGTGATTTTAAGACCGCCTTCGTAAAGAAAACTTTTACAAGTCCATACCCAGTGCAGTGCGGAGGATCCGTGAGTAGGCGTCTGTTTCACGAGGGTGTTTGAAAATAATGTCAAAGTAGAATAGGCTATTCCGCAGTGCTACGACACTGAAATGAACCAGCCTAGTTTCAATAACAACAATCTCTTCAAAAAAATATAATAATAATAATAGTGTTAATACTAATATTAACCCCGGTCGAGCCCCCAGTAGCTTAGGGATGTGGCGCCCCACCGCCCAAGAGCTCCGGCTCTTGCAGTCAGCCACGCTGCATTGGGCTAAGTCCCCAATGCAAAGAATTATGCGGTTACGTCACCAGTAACGCGCAGTGCCACCCAAAATTGGCCTCTTTCGGATGGAGGCCATGGTTCAGTTGGGAGTGGCAATAGGACCGAAGCGAGGC
>CAKNWU010240130.1:0-13664 GCA_932072015.1 Andricus quercustozae | reverse complement strand
TTCAATTCTTTTTGAAAATACACCGATGCAACTCAGAATCAGAATTCTCTTTAAAAATTCCCTGTTCTAGTCCAGAATTTTTATTCTTTTCGCGAATTACCCGTTTCCAATCAAAATAAGAATTATATAAAAACATTCCCTCCTCCAATTCAGAATGTTAATTCTTTTTGAAAATTTCCATGTTTAGCTCAACATTAATATTCATTTGAAAGATTCCCTGTTCTAGTCCAGAATTTTAATTCTTGTTGCGAATTACCCGTTTCGACTCAAAATTGGAATTATTTTTCAGAAATACCCGCCGAGGACTGGGGCGGACATTGTAAAGAACGAAATCAAAAAAACTAAAGAATGTATTGAGTTTGTATTTGTGTTAATATTTGGCACTTGAATAAAAAATATAGTTCACTTTATTAATTTTCCTTGTTACAACATTATTATTATAAACAAAATTATAAGAAATTATAAATCTCAAAAATGGCTCTTAACGGGAAATTGTTTGGGGCCAGGTCGGGTACCGATCGGGCGGCCAGATCGGGTGCCAGATCTGGCTCCGATCGGGCCGTGTGTTTCATCAGCGATCGGGCCCAGGTCCGTTTTCCAGATCTGGGCCAGATTTGGCCTGGTCAGGGCCTGGTCTGGGCCATAGCAAAATTTCTACACGGGTACACTATTGAACCTGATTAAACGGGTATATTCGATTGAAGTTAATCAAGATGTTAACATTTTTATGATAAAGTAAATTCATATGAAGTTGCCAACCACAAAAGTTACTATAAATCACCGATAAACTTCCATCAATTATCAGAAATTTCCAAAATTGCAAAAATTGCCAGGCATGTCAAAATTAACCAAAAATTACCAGAAATTCCAATAATTTCCAAAAGTACCAGAAATCCCCAAATCACCAAACATTTTAAAAATTACAAAAAATTTCAAAAATAATCAGAAATTTCAAAAAAAGTGAAAAATTAGAAAAATGTCCAAATTGAGCAGAAATGTACAAATATGACCATAATATTATTCGGCTGTGTTATGAAAAATATTGTATGTAGCGAGGGGGAGAAATTGGACTTTCGACAATTATGCTTCGTACTGTACTCGTCTTCGGCTTCGCGCATGTGCACTCGCCTGCGACTCGTACTGCACACATCACACTCGGTCTAGTTAGTAATAATTTCTCGACTTACCAATGGTTGGTGTGCACGCATAGCAACAACCTCCTACAATAGCACACTCTTTCGGGCAATCGGTCGGCGTGCACTCCACAAGTACAACGAGAAAAGCCACATACATTACAATGAAAAAGGCTATGATGCAAATATTCATTTTATTTTTTTTTTGTCAAAAACAGACTAAACCTCTTCTGGTTCCGTCGCGGCTTATATAGCAACTCTTTTTCCCCCATCCATTAGCGAAAGTAACTCAAATTTACCACATGGAGGGGATTGAGACAATAGAACAAATACACATACCCAACCTGAAAGTTAAAATAAAAACAACATAAAGCAGGAAACACGTACATTAAATTCACTTGCATAATTTTGTCATTTAAAAAAATGCATTGTTTTCACAATATTGAGCGCTTAGCTCCATATAGCGCAAAAACTGTCCATTTTTCTTAATTTGTTTTACCGGACCTTTCATTAGGCCCTTATAATCTACATATATACCAAGTTTCAGCCAAATCCACCGAAAGCCATTTTCCCATACATTTGATGCGGGGTCCTTTGCCCTGAATTTCAAGTATAAGAAGATAAAATAAATATGTATTTGCAGTATTATTCAGATTCATGGACTTTAGAGAAAATTCGAGAAATGATTATTATGTGTTTAGTATTATTCAATTTATCGATCGTGATAATATATTTAACAATATCTTGTAATACAATTTTTTCAAAGCTTTCTAAATTAAGCGTAATCATTGAATCCCTATAGACAGAGAAAAACATTATTTGTAATGAACTTGCGAAAATGTTCTGTACATATTCTGAGTCGATTGTTTAAAAAAATGCGAAATACTTCCCTCACAAATATGGATTTATCAGGGATTTTTTCCCAGGATTTGAGTTAACACCCCGTAATTATTTTTCGTCAGTTTTATTATCAAAAAATTTTTCTATCCGTTCAGAAGTTATAGCGAATTTTTTCTACCTACAGTTTTGCTAATTTAGACTTTTTCGAAAATCTGTAAAAAAAATATTTTTTCGACACTTTTTTGGAAATTTTAAATATGTCGAACCTGCAATTTCTTGAGCTTGAACCAAAGAAACATATTATTCTTTTAGACTGGGCAAATTCAACTTTTTCCTAAGATTGTGCGTATGACTTAATTCAAAAAGCATGTATTTTTCAAATTTTCCAAAAATTATACATTGGACAAAAATTGTGTTTTTGAATTTCAGTGTTTTTATTCTTTTTCACTTGTAAAAATTGTAGAAATAGTACATTCTGCTTGATCTGTGAACCAAAGCGATTTTTTTCAATTTTGAAAAAAAATAGAACAAAAGATATTAAACGGTTAGAAAAAAGATCCCTTTATGGATATTAAGTCAGAAATTTTTCTCCCAGAGCTGTAACGATTCAAATAATTTTAGCATTTTTACCCCGCCCTAGCATACAATGTTTAGGTAATATTTATGAAATGTTTTATTGATTTTCTTCAACATAAAATGAAAAATATAAAAAATTACATTGAAATGCTTTTAGTATTTTTGCAAATGATAGATATTTTGTGATAAATGTATGCATGCTAAATGTATGGAAATTCAATAGAATGCTTTTTCATATTCTGATGAATAATTTCCAATGCTGAACAATCTGAAATTAACAAAGACGGAGAGAAAAATGGCATATAAGCAATAGAGGGTACCGAAAAAATAATTAATTTGAGGACTGAAAAAATAACAAATATTTTCTTAAGTTATTTACAAAAAAAAAATTTCTGTATAAACGTCAACAAGTACTGAAAGCGATATATTTTTTATTTGAGAAACACGACATTTTTTATGAGATTCAAGTTATCAGAAAAAATAGTTCGGAGCAAGTAAATATGTAGCGATGATGCCAGTCAAATATTTTTTACCTGGATTAAAAATACTTATAAATTCAAAAAAAAAATCATAAAATCTAAAACTAAATTTAAAATAAATTTGTACGATTTGAGATTTTACTTCGAAGTTGTCTGCTTCGTGTTTATATTCCATTAGTAATGAAGGTTATTAACTTCTTTTTGGTATGATAAAATTTACAAATAACAAGTTTACTGCTTTGTTATTGTGAACAAAAATTTTAAGAAAAAATAGAATAAGATTGCAAATGATTTCTAGAATTTCGCAAAAGAATATCCAATATTTTAAAGCAAATGTTTACAATGTGGCAACATTATATTTTGTTGATATGAAAAATAAGCTGCTAATTTTAAAGAATTTTAATTTTTTTTAAATGATCTCATTCATTTTGAATTTACTGGAATTTTCTCGCTATAGCTGTTACATTGGTAGAGATAAAGTTGGGAAAAACAGATGTTAATACGCACACATTTTTTAGAGGTATATCATTTTATGGCATACTGTGTATTTTTTCATAGATAAGCAGAACTCCGACGCAACAATTTAGAAAATTATCAAACTGACGACTTCGGTATAAATTGGAAAATTCAAAAAAAAACTTTAAAAATTTGTTATATTTTTGAGTTACCGTATATCGAAAACTTATGCTTTAGGCCAAAAAATAGTTTTCACTGACACCCTTGCGTTGGAAAAATTATTCATAAACAAATGTTAAAAATAAAATTATAAGAACTTGGCGGAAATGGATGTATTAAAGAAATAATCGATAATAAACTTTACAGTATAAAATGTTAAATAATAATCTGGCTTATTATTGATAATTTTATGAAGGAGAGGAAAGAAAATTTAATAAATTTTAGATGTATGCATTTTTTAGAGGTATATAGTTTTATTGTGTACTAAATCCTTTCCGAAAAAGGCGAAAAAATCCTACCAGAAATATGAGCAAATCAGGAAATATTTAATTAAGTTAAAAAAAAATTCTAAACATTTTATAATATTTCTATCAGATGCAAACGAATTTTACAAAAATGAAGCGATTTCGTAGGATTTCAAAGATTTAAAGATAATATTAATTATTTCGGTTCATCTCCGTTTTTAAAGAATTTCTTATATTTCGAAAGGTTTGAAAGGATTTCATAGGATGTATAAGATTTTAGAATAGTTGAAAAGACTCTAAGGGATTGACAAATATTTCAAAGGATTTTTAAGATATTTTATAAGATTTCCGAGTATTTCAGTAATTCAAAGAATTCAAGGAATTTATGCACAAGAATTAAGGGATTTCAAAAATTTTAAAAGATTTTCAAACATTTTAAATTGATTTCAAGAACTTTAAACGGTTCTTGAGGGCTTTGAAAGGTACTTCAAAAGATTCACAATAATTTCTAAGTACCTTACAAATTTCGAGATATTTTAAAAGGTTTCAAGGGTATGAGTAGTATGAGTTCAATTTTTCGAAAATCCACATTTCCCCATGTTAATTAAGTGGGGTTTTGAAGTGCACGTCTTGCCCTGTAGGTCGAAAAAAAATTTGCGATGCATTTTCGGACCAACCTAATGGATATCATCAAATCAATTCACATTTATTTTTGGAGAAGCTACTTAATTATGGAAAACTTTATTAACGAAAGAAGGGAAAAATTAATAACTTTTAGATATTTATGTACATACTTTTTTGTGTACCAAAACCTATAGAGAAGATTCTAACGGGTTAAAAAGGGATTACTAGAAAGTGGGTGGGGTATGTTCAGAATTTTTGTGAATATGTGCTTCGTCATTGTATACATGGGTCCGATAAAATTTGATAGAACAAAAAAGTTAGAAAAAGTGAATTTATTTTACTAAAATTATTATTATTTTTTTAATCCATACATATGATTTCTTATTTGCCCCCAGGACTACATAATAATAATCAAGCTGATTTATAATGTTTTTTATTTGCTATTACTTTAAATCTGTTAAATATAATTTATAATTAGAAAATAAATTCTATAGCTATGGCATCAAGAAAAAATGAAATAATTCTGAGTGAAAAGTCACTAAACTTTACGCAAACTGATTGATTGAATTAGTAAAAATAATGTAGGTATATGATGTTTGATCCGAATGCTTTTTAATATTCTTACAGTGAGTTTCCCTACTGAATGACGGGACCCCAAATTAATATTTTAGTACCCCCCAGGAAAAATGAAGACATGGAAAAGGCGATACGGTGAATTGCGTATCCGTCGATTGCAGATTCAGATTTTTAAAACTGAATTGGTTTGCGACTTTGCTAATCGTTCAGTTTCTCGAACGGTTTCAAAAAAATGAGTAAAATTTTTTTAGAAACAAGTCGACGGCAATCTGGAATTCCAGCCACAGATATGCTATTCAGATGACATCGAAACCAATTAAAAGCAAGTCTATTTTTTCGATATCTGTCTCCTCGTCAATTTATATTCAATTGTAAATTTTATATTTCAAGTCTACGATACGCGTTCGCCATGCTCTTGTTATATGTTTACTTATGTTCGTTCGTTTTCGAGAAGCAACGCAGTTTGTAAAACTTCTCTATTAGTTGATTAATAAATCAGTGTTTATGAGATCAGTGTGTCGCTCGCTGGTACTCTACTTACCCTATACTCTGCACTGTAAAAAATTTCTTGGGGAAATTTCCCCCAAATTGTGATGACGCTAATTTCCACACATTTTGTGGAATTTTCCGCAAAGTTTAGTAGGGGAAATTCCCCAAACATTTGTGTGGAATATTAACCAATAAGTGGTGAATTTCACCCATGATTTGATGGGGAAAAATTCCCTATGCTATTGTGAAATAATACCTAAAATTTCGGAAATTTTCCCGGCATTTATGTAGGGAAAATTCCCCAAAATTTATTGAATATTGCTTGAAACGTTTTGTATATTAACACTCATTATATAGAGAAATCTCCCTAAACTTTTCTGGAATATTAACCAAAAAGTGGTGAATTTTCCCGAAAATTTGATGGGAAATATTCTTATTTCATTCTGTAATGATTTAAAATTTCGGGGAATTTCCCGAAATTTATGTGGCCGAAATTTCCCAAAATTTCACGGTTGCCTTTGCGACAGGGAAGTATACTTTGCTTCGCGTTGACTGCTTTCTTAAACACTCGACGCGTCGTTTCTGTTTCGAGCCCTGGGAAAGTTCTCATGAACTACCAGCTCAGAGCGGGAATCATTCAATTCCCCAAATTGTAGGGAATATTTCCAAATTTTGGTATAAATTACCATAAGTTTCGGGCAATCTCCCCAAAAATGGTAGGTATTATCTAATTTCCTAAATTTTAGGGAATATTCTCCATTTTTTTAATGAATTATAAGAACTTTTAAGGAAACTTCCACAAATCTTGGGGAAAATGATTTTCCCCAACGAAAATGTGGATTTTTCCCCACTAAGTTATGGGACCAGAAAACTGGTGAAAAGTCGTGAGTACCCGAATATAACGAGTGTGTTTGGTCAAGAGTTCTGTGAATCAAAATGAGCGTGTCGGGGCTAGGTAGAATTGCAACCTTGACTCAATAGAATTTCGAAACTTAAAAAATGCAAATGGAAGCATTGCTCGTAAAAAACGACTTGGGAACGGCAGAAAAGTGAAGACGGAGATCAATGCCGGAGATACTCCAACGGACGCCGCTGTGGAAGTATGGGTATTGGGTAACCGGTGATCATAAAGCGAAGTGCAACGTAAGTTTCTCAGTAAGTCCCATAGGCCAGGCAGAAGGGCGTTAAGAATGGAAAGACGTGGAAAAAAATGCTGAACAGATGAAAATGAGTTATATGGTACATTTTTACAAACTTGAAAAACACTCTAAGTTTGCACACACCTCTAAGGTTTGGTGCATCCTGGAAGAAAAAGGTAGATGCATAAATGCCCTATTATCACATAAAATTTAAGTTATTATAGATTTATTATTAATTTTTAGTTTTATTATTAATATTATTATAATATTTTACTATTTTAATGTGAGAAGTTTTAGGCCCCGGAAGCTGCGATCATGATTCCTTAAAGCAACCAATCCCGATGCAACTGGAACGTGCACGTCATCCACTTCTGCTCCTTCTGTCCTAGAAGGTAAGCAAGAGCGGGAAATTTACGCGAGACAACATCGTTCAACACTGTTCCTCTGGAAACTTTTTTAGATCTACCAATCTTTGTAAAATGTTATGAGGAACAGTGTTGACGGACCAGATGAAGTGATGTCAGAAGAACAGCCTTTTGCATCCGGTTCGCGATGGAATGAGCCTGACGTTGGCAAGCCGGAATCTTGATGAGTTGGCTAAAAAATGGAGCATCCATACCTCCGACACAGCCGATTATGAGAACTTCAAGATGGAGTTTGTAGCCTTGGTACATCCTGCTCAGCTCCAAAAGAAGTGCTTAATATTTCGCCGAGAATTCAATCACGTAAATGATTTGGACTTCAGATCTTGGAGAAGAATATGAGGCTCCGTAGCACTAATACGTTGAGTGGTGGATAATGAGAAATTCCAGGAGATCTTCCACTGGTCATTCTCCACAACGGACTCGAGTTCCCCCTGGCGTATGGCAAGACGGGCAATAGATCAACACCATAGAAGTGCCTAAGATGGTAATATAACACTTTTAGAGCCGCATTGTGTTTTGAATGTATCTTTTGATGTATTTATTTTGATGTTTGCGATCTGGTAACTTTTCTTCGTTTTAAAATTCTCGATGGCCCCGGCTATACTTTGATTTTTTGATTCTTCTCTTGTGGTTCTTCTTCTTCTTCTGAATGCTCTTCTTTCTGAGTTTGCGACGGTGTGCGAAAGGTAGCTCCCATTTCTTCCTCTTCTCCCCTCTTCCATGGAGTCAGCCAAAATCTCGGTAACCTTTGTGCAGTCATGCCTGTTGCAATTCATGGAAATGATAGAACATTTTAGCTCTGCTTTGCTACAATAACATGACGAGTCACATACTTTTTTGTATTTGCAGGAAAGGAATTTGAAAAGAGCCTCAGTAGCAGGATCTTGTGTCGTTTTAAATCGATCGGTGACGCAAAGCAAATTCAATCTTCCTTCTGTTCCACCGACAGCCGCAGCAGCGCGACAGCACTCATTCCGAACTTAACATCGGTAGTGGGATAACGTGGCCCTTTCTTAATCGAAAATCGGAAGGACCTCTCTGTCTCCACACGTTATAGAAAAAGAGGTCCGTTCGATTTTCGCCTTTCGACATGGTACGGGAGTCCCACTGCATATTCAAACTTGGTGTGGTGATCAGCAGTATCCAAAAGAATGGGAAATGTAGAGAAAAACGACTGGCCTCACTCCAGTGACAATGACACAAGATACTGCTTCTGAATCTCTTCTCAAATTCCTTTTCTGCAAGTGAAAAAAAGTATAAGGTTCATCATGGGGTTGGAGGAATGCTGGGCTGAAATGTTTGAGTATTCTCATGAATTGGCACGGGCAGGACTGCACAAAGGTTACCGGTTCAATTGAGAATTTCAAAACGAAGAAGATACCAGACCTCAAATGTCAAAATAAATACATCAAAAGATACATCCAGAAATCCATCCCTCCATCAATACGTTCACATCTATGATTACTTCAATTTCAGCCGATAATAGGGTACTTATGCAGTCTTAATAAATACACTACACATAAAATGGCATTTTACTCTGAAAATATATTAATTAAAGAAAATGTTTCGAGTAGTATCTTTTTCAGTAGTATCTTTTTCAGAATGTCGCAATGTATTGTATTACCAATTTTCATCCCTTCAGAATGTTTTGCAGGCAAAAGTAACTATTGCCTGGCCAAATGAAGTGCGGTAGAGATTTAAAGACCAATCATGGGGTCCAGCTTGGAAAGCCACACTGGCAAACTGTTGTGCAAATGAAAAAAGGCGTATCTGCAGAGTGGGAAACTTCACGCTGGAAACCAAAATTCATTTTGAAATACCATACTTATATTTTGATCAATTTTGATATACAAAGAGTGCTTTGCTACCTAAAAAACATTCAATTTTCATATTTTTGCACAAGAAAAGCAATTTTTTATTATTTTCGTAACGAAGAAACAGTTACGCTTTACGCTGCTTAAATGATAATACCCCATCTGGTAAAAACATTATTGGAGAAACAAAAAAATGAAGTGCAAATCAATATAAATATGAGAAAGGTTCTATTTTACGTATATTTAGATTCGAATTATCGAGATTAATAGTATAAACGTACATTAAACGTTTTTACGTTTATAATATTATAGTATAATTAAACGCAACAATTGTGATGGGGGATAAGAATCTGGGGAAAGGGAAAAAGTGGTTACCTGTACTTATATTGATGTCTATTATTGAGAAGAATTAAATAAACAAGAGGTAATTCAACTCTCAGCCTTCTCCCTAGTTTTGTTCGAATGCCAAAAAAAAAAATCTCCTTGAAATTTGAGCAAAATCGGTTAATATTTAGGGGTGGCGCAAAGACCATGAAGTTTCCTATAGATTTCACATGGGGAAAAGTCAGCTTTTTGTAAATCTGATATTTAAACGCGCTAATATGTTACAAATAATTCCGTGATTCAGTATATTGTTCAGAATTCGTTAGAGAATAAGAATAAATGATAAATTTTGAGGTTGAATAATTTTAAGCGACTCTTATGGGCCCCGAAAGAAAACTCCATAAGTTACTTAATATGAGTTATTTAAATAATGAGTTAGATTATCAATGATAACAATAAAGAATTTGTTTAAATAATTTTACAATTATTTAAATAATTAGTATTTGTTCAAGTACATATTTTACCTAAAAAAAAGAGAAACATTTTATCTGACTAAATTTTCGACAAATTTTGATATTTTCAAGTACTAATTTGTTTATTATGAATATTCGTAGATATTTAAACAAATTTAAATTGTTTAAACAATCTTCTTGTTTACATATTTTATTTCTGCTATTTGTCGAAAGATTGAAATATTTTTATGTTTTAATTAGCTTCTTAAGAATACTATTAAATGTTTAAACAAATAAAAATTGTTTAAACAATTATTTACAAATATAATTGTATTTTTATATGTGCTGAGGCCAAATAATCATAAATTGAAAAAAAAATTCTGTTGAATTCTCGAAATATGTCAAACTGCTATTCATAACCTATAAAACAAGAAGTATCGCGAATACCGTAAATACGAAAAATTTACAACGTGTCTAAACCTACATTCATAGTATAACCTAAGAACATTTATTCAAAATATGTTGTTACAATAATATTTGATCATATTTTCTTTGGTTCACTACATATTTACAATAATACTTACTAGATTGACAGGAAAAGAGTCATTCGCGTCATAAGGGTGAATTCTCATTTCCATGTCATCAGTGCAAAGATATCGGTCACAAAGCTACGGAAGGCAAAATGAAAAGTGGAGACGGTCGATCATCTTCGAAATTACCCGAAGATGTTGTTTTTGTCCCTGAGCGAAAAATTCTCGGACACAGAAGCTGCTTTTCAGGCGAAAAATTTGAATCGCAGTTATTTTTGGTGCCTAGACAACGGCTTGACGTCTCACCTATGTAAAAGACTAGGCAAGTTCTTAGAAATAACTGACTCGAAACCCGGAAAACTTGATTTAGCTACCAACGAGCCATTCAAGATTATTGCCGGAGGTAAAGTGTCATTCATAGCAGACGTTCTCAGAGAGAAGAAGAATGTGACCTTGAAGAACAGGCTTCACGTCAGTCGCGAAGATTACAATGATTGTCGGTGCCAACGTAGATGCGAAATTGTTAGCAAATCGAGTCGGAGATTTATATATTATACGCGAAGAAGAGGAGCAGTCATGCTGCATTACATCTGCTCTTAAGAAGAATTCATCGACTTCATCGAACGAGCTAGAAAAGTGGCTCGTTGTCTTATATATTTGGATGTCAATGATCTATTGAAATGTGAATGAGACGGAAGGTTACAGGGTTCGAACCTTATAAATTGCAAAGCAGACCTGATCTGTGATGTCTGGCTTCGTGGAAAGATTACGAGGACCCCGTTTTCAAAAACGTTGAAAAAGTGAAGTTCTCGGTATAGTACGTTCCGTTCTGTGTTGTTCGATGAGGATTATATCTGCTTGAAAGGCCAAGTACTTCATAACCTTTATCGGCGAAAAATGGCAATGGTGTAAGTTATGTTTTACAATAACCAAAAGCGAAGCTTCTGATGTTTCTAGTGAATTGAAGGTTATGGTAGAGAAAAATCAAATGTCTTCAATCGGAGAATAGTACGGAGTACTTAAATAAAAATTCTAAGGAATTGTTGAAAAGGAACGGAATCCTACGAAGATCGTAATCGCGCAGAAAATAAAGTCGCAGAGAGGTAGAATCTAATCGCGAATTATATACTGAATCGACGCCCAAGTTGAACCTTGAAAGGAAAAACACTATTTGAATTCTGGAGTATTTCTAGGCTACGCGTAACAGTCAAAATGATATAGGATCTGATATTCGGAAGAGAGAAAATTATAATTAATACGTGACGTTACATATTCGGCTGGCAAAAAGATTCGTGCAGAATCGTTTGAAGATTTTTCCCCACAAGTGTTTGAACGTCAACCACATGAAGTATCCGAGAAACTGAACACCGTGAAATGGAAATTTGAAACTAAGTTCGTTCAAAATAAAGTAAACAAAGAAAGGCCTATGGATAATGTTCAAAATATTCTACTTGAAAATCGGGAGGTTGAAGATAAAAACGACGAGAGTTAAGAGGATGATGAAGGGGAGCACATCGATGCAGTACCTGCAAGAGGTCCCAGTAGGCCGAAAATAATATTGTCTGGTTTGAGAAACAGACCTCGATAACAGTATCAAGAACAACGTACTGATGCGAGGTGCATGAAATTTAAAATTGCCAACCTGGCCGAGGTACCTTTGAAGAAGGTCACATGGGAACTAGTCAATCGTCCAAATGATCCTAATATCATCGGAACACGTTTCGTTTTGCGAAATGAATTTAAATCTGAGGGGAAATCCGAGTGATGGAATGCACGAGTGAAGGCTCTAGGAATTGCTTAACATCCTGGAATCCCCTTCAATGAGACATTTGCACCTGTAGCACATCTTAGTTCTATACACTTACTAGTAGCTCTGGCATCTAGGTATGGAATGTTGATTCGACAATTTGACGTCACTACTGCGTATTATGATGGCATTATTGAATTGAAAGTACTTATGAAAGTTCCAAACTGATTGAAGAAAGGGTTAGAAATTCTTATCGAATCGGAAGAAAAGAAGAGCAAAGTAAGTAGAAAGGCGAAAGATATGCTAGCAAAACTAGAGACTAGAAATAAGGTTCATGACATTAAGAAGTCTCTATATTGCTTGCTTCAAGTCGGAAAAAGCTGGCATACAAAGCTGTATAACCTTTTGCTAAAGTTGAGAGCAAAACCATCTGACACAGATTCGTGTATCTATTTCCCAGATCAAGGGAAAGATATATTTTGGATCATTGTCTACCTTGACGATATTCTTGCTTCCTTGAAGCATTTAGACAAGGTGACAACATTCAAGAAAGCTTTATTGAAGGAGTTTGACCTCAAGGTTCTTATTGATGTTTTCTACTGCCTTGAAATCGAGTTTGCTTTAAAAAAAGAAAAAATGTATATGCATTAGACAGGATACATCAGGGAAATTTTGAATCGATTTAGGATGACCATATCGAAGCCGGTACCTACTACAATGGACATCAACGTGAAGTTAACGAAGACGGACGAGGAACCAAGCGATGAATTATGAACGATGAAATACAACGATGAATGAAAAAAAACTGTTATACAGGGAATTAGTCGGGACTTTGATGTACTTGACTGTGACGACTGAAATCGACATTGCTTTTGCAATCAGCAATTTTAGCCAATTTAACGCAAAATGCAGTCAAATCCACTGGACGGCGGCCCAGCGCTTTCTTCTTTACAATAAAACTAGGATTGGTTGTCGAAACGAATAATAATCCATTGAAGGATTACGTCGATGCAGCTTGGGCAAGTTGCTTGAATGACAGACGTTCCTATACTAGATTTGATTTTATCTTGTGTAACGGACCAGTTTCTTGGCATACGAAAAAGCAGAGAATAGTGGCTCTATTTTTGAAAGAATCCGCATATATGAAGCTGGCTGAAGCAGCTAAAGTGACCATCCTCAACTGCAATTCGGGATCGAAAAAGCTTGCTGAGAATCCAGTTTTCTATGCTCGAAGTAAGCATATTGATGTTAGGCAACATTTTTTACGACAAACAATAAAGGAGAACCTCATCATAGGCATCGAACATGCGTCTGCTGAACGTACGGGGCCAACATGCTTACAAAGGGCTTGCCAGGAACATAGAAAAAAAAATGTTTAGAATCTTTGGGTATAGGAAGAGTATTTTTGAAATGAGATCACCTGCATTTCTAGGGGAAGTATTGTGATTTTCATATTTCAAGTATACAATACGCGCTTGCCATGCTCTTTTTATATGTACACTTTTGTTTGTTTCCAAAGAGCGACCCAATTTGTAAAACTTCTCGTTTTGTTGATTATTCAATAGAAGTTAATTAGATCAGTTCGTCGCTTGATGC